>JACBWW010000012.1:26588165-26805974 GCA_020086605.1 Lanius collurio | reverse complement strand
TATTATTGTTATTGTTGTTGTTATTATTATTGTTATTACTACTACTATTATTCTCTAAACAATTTTGTTTGATCTTACAGTGTTAAAGAAGGTGTGATTACGGAATTAAGTAATTAGCAAAATAAGAAGACACAACTACTGGTTTAATGCAAGGCTATCCTGATACAGTTATGAGGCCAGGAAGGCACACCAGTTTGTGACAAAAGAAACTGATGAAGTTCTGAGAAAATAGATCTTGAAGTTACCAAAAAAAAATCCAAGTCATAGCTGAAGAAGTGTGTATGGGCATTGATATAAACTTCCATCTTCTCAGAGACAAACTCCTTTCTCTTCTTCTCCCAGTCCCACACCTGATACAGCAAACATTTCACTTTGTAGAACTGTAATAGTCAGCACTCTTTGTGAGGGGCAGACCAACCCATCGTGTCATCAGAGACACACTAATATTTCTAGACTCGCAGAATCGCAGAATGGGTGAGGTTGGAAGGCACCACAGTGCAGTCATCTGACCCAGCCTGCCTGCTCAAGCAGGATCATCCTGAGCACATTGCACAGAATTGCATCCAGACAGTTCTTGAGTATCTGCAGTGAGGGAGACTGCACACCCTCTCTGGGCAACCTATTCTAGAGCTCAGCCACCTGCACAGTGAAGAACTTCTTCCTCATATTCAGGTGGAACCTCCTGTACATCAGTCTCTGCCCATTGCCTGTTGTCCTGTTGCTTGGCACCACTAAGAGCCTGGAAACATCCTCTTGGCACCCTCCTTTCAGATGCTTATAGACACTGATGAGGTCCCCTCTCAGTTTTCCCAAGACTGAGCAGGCTCAGCTCAGTCTGGGACAGTAACTGGCTGCTGCAGAATTAAATTCATTCGCTCTCCATGCTTTTGAATTACTCAAAGCTTTAAAGAGTATGCTCTGTGTTTTTATATTCAGCAGCTGTTCAGTTCTTGTTTGTTTTTTTTCTTCCCCACAGAACTGCAACAATAAAATCCTGCAATGTTTTCACCTTTACAGTACATTAGGAGAGTAATGGGGGTGCTGTCAAGCAGGAAAGCAAGGAAGGCTAAAGAACAGATAATTATCATGAGCCTATAGAGAAGCTATCTTCACTAAGAAGGAAAGTGCTAAACTGCTCCTAAACTGTTAGGCAGCATTTATAGTAGGAATAAGCAATACAAGCACTCCTTTCTTCTTCTTCTGTCCAATAACTGCCTCTATCCAACAGAAGCTCCAGAAGGAATTCAGGGAAAAAGAAGTCATGTGCTAGGTTTCAGCGTTTTCAAAGCACTTTATAAGCATGGCAAATTAGGCATATGATAACATGATGGTTGCTCTGAAATCACTGGAAAACCCTCTTTCTTATGAAGTGAATACAGTGATTCAGTGAGAACTGCAAAACAGCCTCAACACCCCAATTTTCACAAACTGACATCAATATTCTTCCCTTTGTATTCCATGTCTTCCACAAAATCCATAAAACAAAGAGAAAATCCCTAAGTTAAAGTTTGAAGACATTTGTTTTTTTCTACTCTAAAATGTTGCTTGTATTGCATTTTATCATTGTACATGTATAACTTATACTTTCTTATCCAGAAAGTATATTTACACTCTTGTTTGTTTTATATTTTCAGCTGTTTAGAACTACAGAGCCATATTTTTTTGTCCAAAGTATTATTTCTCATCTAGCAGACTCTGGAGTTAAGGTGGCATATTTCTTCCAGAAAGGTGTACAGTCATGCACTTGAATTCAGAGCAATGGAAAAAACACTGCTTTTCAGCAATATTTTGGGAGGCCTGGCAGTGGCCTTCATTGCTTACAGTCTTCTTTATTTCCTGCATGTATATACATAGAATTCAAATTCTTATGCCTACTTAAAGGAATTTTTTAGTGAAGCACAATGACCTCACTCACTATTTGCTTGGTTTTCTTTCAAATTAAAGTCAAAGTGTATTTTCTCTGACAATTTTAACAGTTCTTTCTCACATTTCTTCAAATTTTCAAGAACTTTTAAAAACTTCTTTTCTGGTCACTGGAACTTAATCTAATGCTCTAGTACCTGTCTCATCAGTTGCTGCAGCACAACAATAATGTTACTCTTCTCTTGCACATGATGTGTCTGCTTCCAGCATTCCTTTGGAAACAGCTCTGGAAGCTCTGTAATGCAGCAAAATAAGCAGCTTTAGCTTGCAACAGCCTGTTGTTCTTTTGAAGATATGCCCTCTTACCTTGTTCATTGGTGTATCATTATATGTTTCGTGCTGTGTTAAGATGGATTTAGACCCAGCTTGCTTGGTGAGTCAGGTTACCTTTTATTACTGCCCAATATTTGCCATTATGCTGTTGTGCTTGTATATTTCCTTTTTAGATAACAATATTAATTATGAAAGAAAATATAAACCTCTTCAGGCATTGCAGTGGTCATATTCTTCTGTGTCTACTTTTGATCCATGGAGAGACTGTTAAAAATAACCCTTCCAGAGAATTATGCCCAAGTGTCAAACTGTCAGTTAACTAGTTCTTAATCCATTTGACATGTACTATATTGTTATGGTATATGCCTGATTTTCTAAAAAGAAATCTGAGAAGTTCATGTCATCACAATTTCTTTGTACAACAAACTGCTCTCTTGAAGACTGTAGTCAGGCTTGTCCATCTAAGCCAGTTTTTCATAAAACCACATTGATTGGTGCTGTTTATTTTCTTGTTTCTTAATTAAGAGAATCCAATACCATATTTTTCATGACTTTTATTTGGCTTGAAGTCTGTTTAGTATCTTAGTTACAGAACAATTCTTAATTATGCCTGTTTGCTAACAAATTATGATTTTCCTCATATTTTTCCTATGTTTTTTCTCTCCTAGTCAGGGTTTATTCTTATTTCAGCTTTTTAAGTTTCTTTTTTGGATCCTCAGATGTGGATATTAGTAACAGTTCAGTTCTTTATACGACATCAGGAACCTGACGAACCTAATCCTCATCACTCACCAGCTTGATGTTCAGATGTTAATTCATCTTCACCCGTTACTAGAAGGTCCACATTAGGGTTGCTGCTTTTTATATACAATATATTTTTAGTTTTAAAGAACTTTTGGTGTGTTTTAGAAACTCTGCTTGGTTGATTGTATGGTTGTGGGTTGGTTTTTTTCCGCTAATTAACTATAAAAATTTATCCCATATTTTGTCACCTCTTCCATCTGTCCCCTCCCCCACTTCATATATTAAATGCAAATACGTCTGACAAAAGCATCCTGCCCTGACTTCTTGCTTTTTAGTAGATTCCTACTGGGGTTTTCATACTGAGCAAATAATCCACATTTCACAGAAATCAAACGTACAAGGAAATTGTAACTGAAATTAAACACTTTCTGAAGCATTTTACCATTTATGTTGCATCCTCTGATGCAATTCAGCATTTCCTGATGTTTGACTGGGATTTAGGCTTCAGTATCCCTTGACTGTGGATTTAATTATGTACTTCTCTAATGACATCACAGCTGTAATGAAGACTACTACTATTTAAATATGAAGCTCCACAGTGTATTTTTCCCAAGTCCAAGTACTTTGCTTACCTTTTGCTTATCATTATTAGTTGTGTTACACTGCATTGGTTTGTAAAACACTTTTCGACCTTTACACTGCACCAAAGAGCAGGGATTGAGATTCCATAAACTGAAAGGAAGAGGCATCTCAACTGTTTTGAAACCATAGCAACTTTAGTAGCCTCAGAAAAAACCCTCACAAATGTGTACGGTACAATTCATATGGCAGTTGCAGTAAGTGATTGACCTTTGCAGAGGATTAAAGAAGGAAGGATCCTGAGTGAGGTATGGACTATCTGATTGAGGAGTATTTAGGACTTCCAGACTGAGTGCAGGAAACTTGGTGGACATCACTGGGTAACTGATCTAATACCAAGTAGGTGACCAAAGGGTGAGAAGACAGAACTAGGATGGAAAAAGGGCTAAAAACAAAGAGACTTTTAGATTACAAGAGTTGAATAGATGATATTTCAGAAAACTAATTTTAGTATTATAGTCAAGTCCCATGAGATTTGGAAAATAATGAGAGAGACAGACATGCTTGGTGTGGAAGTAGACGGGTGAAGTGAGATTATTTATGTGAGGGGAGAGTAATAGTTGCTGATTCTGGAGCATCCTTCTGCAAGGCTGAAGCAGTCTCCCAAATAGCTATGAATAGTCAGAAAGGCAGAGATGAGAAAGGTGGTTTTGCCCAGTGAGGAACAAAGCAAATTTTTAAGGTCAGTCGTAAACAAAGTCTTCTTGCAAGAGCAAAATATCAATTAGAGATTACCCTAGAGGCCTAAGAAGAAGGGACTGAGGTGATGTCAATCTTGACAGAAAAAGAGAGAATTAAGGACGAGAATAAAGTAATTTTTACAATGTAAATTCGTCATGGCAGAAATCTGTCTATTTTATTTTTCTGCAAAACATCAGGCATGTTTATGACTCTGACTCAATCATGTTCTGTGGATACTAAGCCTTTAGTTGCAAAGATAGTCCAAAAAGGAGGGAAGATGAAACAGATTGAATGGGGCAGAAGGGTAGGAAAAATTTCTTTGGGACTATAGCTGAAGGTGTAACAGCAAATGCAAATAACCTGAAAGGGCTTAGTAAAAAAAAAAAAAAAAAAAAAAAGAAAAATGTTAGGAGAAGAAAGAAAAACAATATGTATGGAAAGCAGCAAGTAATTAAGGTGATATCTCTGTGCCACAATGCAAGAATGCAGTATTGTCATGCTGGGCAATTAACATACGTCCCCAACCACATCTCCGACTTCTGCCTAGGAAGGAGACTGGAGACAGAAACTGATAGAAAGACAAGGAAGGTTGCGTGGAAAAAGGGAACAGTTTTTAATAATCTGCCAGTGAAGTGAATACTGCAGGTGCAGCTCCATAGGTGACTCTGAATTATCACAGTTGCATGGTCACTGTGCTCTTTTCTTGCTGAGAAGCATTCCTGTCAATATAATATCCGTGTTCTCAGCGAGAACAGTACTGCACTGGGAAGTGTTCACATGGGGGATAATTTTCCCATGGAATAATTTTCAATAATACTGGAAGGAACGTAATAATGGAAGGAAGGTATCTATTCACTGTATGTTACTGGGCTTTTCTTGGAATAGAACTATCCTCCCATATGCTAGAAATGTACTGTTGTTACTTTTAAGCTGAAGAAGGACAACTAAACTGACCGCTCCTTAACACAAAGTTGTTTTGTACCAGGAAAGGGAGTCATAAAGCCATTTAATGGCTATGCAGCTGACCAAGTCAGTGTATGATAACTGTACCTACATATTATCTCTATAATTCCTGTTGTTTGAATTGTCAGAACCACAGGGACAAAAGAGAAAGAAGTCACAGAGTCCCATCTGCAACTTCCTGGCTGTCCTTTTAACATCAGCAACCAAGGACTGATGAGGCAGGGACCAGGCCTACCCTAATTCTTGTTAAGTGCATACCAAAGTGTGTTAGGTATGTGGTATACTAAAGTAATTTCAGTCACATGCAAAAAGACAACTTCCATAAGTTCTGCCGTGGCAGTAAAGCACCATTCCAGCTGAAAAGTGAGTCATTCTGTGAGTCTAAGGATACCAAAATTGCCGTATTGCATTGGATCAGGAATCCATCTACCTTAATGTCCAGTCTCCAGTACTGACCTCCTTCAGAAAATGATGTCTGACAGTAATCTCACTGATAAATTTTTCATGCAAGAACTGACTGCTGGATAAGGACCTAAACACAGGATGTACAAATGGATGAAGCCATGTAAATTACTGTAACAGAGAAAAATAGTGGAGTTGCTCAAGGACGTCTTGTCGTCATGAGTGGTCAGGCTTTACTTCAAGATGTATCTTTATTAGCGAATTCTTTGGGTTTCTGATGTGTGGCAACAACCCAGAACATTCATTAAGGGAGAACCACTGCAGAGGCAGAGTCAAGGATAAGTTTTATAGCAGACTCAGTTGCCCAGTTGGGGTATAGAGAAAAGACCAAGAAGGAAAAATCACAGGAACCAGTAAGTACTGTAAACAGAAAGAACAGAAGCAAGACAAAAACAAACATCTGAGATACACAAGTCTGTTGCTCCCATATGCAGACAGCAATATCAGATCCTGCAGATAGCCCCCAGGCTAGTGTTTAAGTAGAAGCATCAGTTGCTTTGCAATAATTTGCAACATCTGTTTAAACTGTTTTGTGGGCTATAACCCTCTCCCCAGCAACAACAGCTACCGGAGTGGGCAGTTCTTTTCATTAAGTTTAGATAAGTGAGCTTTCCATTTAATCCAGTGGCTGCTCCAAGAAGAACAAAATATTGAAAAGCAAGACAAAACAATTGTTTTATGAAGGTTTGATGCCTGCCATTCAGTCTAGGGTAGCAGCAGCAGGGTAAATGTGTTTATGGTTTGGATAACACATGAGATATGCAATACAGTGAATTCTATAACATGACAAAGCCAGAAAACTCATCAATACCAAGTATCCTGTAGCCTCCCAGAATAATTGTTAACATGGTTCTGTTTCTCCACTTTGTCTTGATTTTAGAGGAACTATTGATACTTCTTATTTCAATTATGTAAACATTTTATTTCACTGTCTCTTGCCATGGCCTATTATTGTTCTGATAGCTGTCTTGCATATATGGATATCGTTCTGATCAACAGGTACATACTGTACAGAAATCTGTGGGCTAACACCTAGTTGGAGAACATCCTTATTAAAAGTTTTCAATTGAATAAGGTCAGTTCTGAAAAGAACAAACAAACCTAACAATATTAAAAGCTTTGTAAACTGTTGCATTAAAACTTGCTATTTTTGGCTAATGTTTAATCAAGTGTTTTTCTTCTCTTACTGAATATGCTAAGGAGTTTATATTTACATAATTTTGAAGATGCTAATAAGAGTTATATTTCAGAGGTTTGCATTCAGAGTACACTCAAAGGAGGTAATTCTTGCAAGAGATTATATTTTTTACTCCTTGCCCCATCCCTGCCCAGAACTGTATAACTGAGCAGTACACCAGAGGATAAAATTCATTGTAGTTAAACACAAGATAATAAACTTAAGATATAAAACTCTAAACTATATACAAATGATAAAACGTTCTAAATTAAATGTAACATGAAAATGTTTAGAAATCACCCTGGGTAGCTTAAAGAATATGTACTTAAAGCACAGTACAAGGAAAAAAAGTAGGAATAAAAGAAGCACCATTTTACCAAAGGAACAGGAATTTATATATAATGTGTTGAGAATTAAGTTTGGCTTCAATAGAAACAAAGGTCCTCTTTTTTTTCATAATTGGAGTCTTTAGGGATCCATCCAAAATATTACTTAACATCCATAATTTAGAAGTAGTCTGTTTAAACTCAGTGAAGATGTGGGAGGGTTGCATGTTCCTATATCCAGGATATGTGCTTAACAACTTTACTAATAGCCTTCGTAAATTAGAGGCAGAGTAGCCAAATTTGTACTTCGCAATGTGGATTGACTAGCTGGTGTCCTGAGAGAACACAGGTCTTAATTCTGGAGGCATTAACTATGGGGCTGGAATCAAGAACAGCCTTTTTTTCACCAACATTATAACCTTCCATTTGGAGAAAGAGAGAAATATCCTTGCCTGAACTTGGCTTTATGTAACTGTCCATGCACATTTAGCTGGTTTCCTAACTGTCTTCAATGCATCTCTGGCAGTGTCTGTTTCAAGCTGGATTTGTTTGGGATTTTTAAAGTAAGGCATAAAAAAGAAAGCACTCAGCCTGAAACTTCTAAATGCTCAGTTTAAATACTTGTTGATGGTTGCAGAGGCACTGCCCAGGCAAAAGTAAGTTCACATAATTTTTGTTGAATTGGAATTAAGTAATCTTTAATTTGCTAGTATGAGAGAAGATGCTTGTTAGGCAGTGATATTGGGGTCACCTTCTTTGGGCTTGCCTTGGCCACAGCATGAATACTGCCTTTGAAATAAGGCATCAGCAGAACTGCTGTGTGACTGTTTAAATGCACTTTGTGTAATGGTCTGGGTAAACCGAGGCAGTTCTTCCCCTCAAAGGTAAACATAAATCTCATTAATTAGTCGGTGTGCCTGTGTGTGAGAAAAGTATTCTTTTCTAATGTCTCAGCAAGTGACATCCCACTGCAAAATGTTCAAAGTGTTCAAAGCTGAATGCTTTCATTCCCATTTTCTATATTTCTTAAGCCAGTAAAAGGGGAATGCTCTGTTTTAGTGAGTGAACATTGCACTTTAGATTGTTGCTGACCTTGCTGATGCTGTGACCCTGCCAATAGGGACAAGTAGCACTAGGAATGACTGACTGATGGATAATATTTGAGATTTCAGTACTCTGCTAGGTGACATCATGGAAGGAGTTAGGCCTGAAAACCATTCTGCTTTCTGAGATTAAACAGCAAGAGCAGTGTGATGGGCCTGATCCTACAGAAAGTAACTTTCAGCAGAGCAGGGAAGAGCAGATCTGAAGGGGAGAAGAGAACATGAGGGTGCACAAATCTCAAGGAAGTTGCTCTGACTGGCAGGCTTTAGGTTCTGGAATCCTGCCTCCCAAATTGTTTGGAAAGCCTCTCAGTTTCTGCACACTACTGAGTTTAGGTAATACATAGTAACTCCTGTGTCAGAGATGAGTAGTTGTTTATTTCTCTAGGGAAGAGATCTAAGCGCAAGAGCAGTCAACTTTCTAATCAATGACTGTATGTTAAGGGTGGTGTTTGGTGAATTCTGAAGGGTATTCTGGAAATTTAGAAAAACGGAAAGTCCTAAAATCTCAGCACATCAGGTCAAAATGCAGTGGTTTTTTGGAGGGGTTGGCTGCACCACTCCATGGGAGAAACTGTTCTGCTAGTACATAAATGAGCTGCAGAATTTGCAAATATTTTTTCCTATGAATGTGATATGGGAGAGTTTTACTGACAGGTTATTATGACTACTTTAATGTACATATGACCCTCTGTCTAAAGGACAGTTAAAATTATAAACTGTTCATAAATTTACTGGCATTGTTGGCAATATTGTTACAGCAGTAAACATTTAATTTGATCCTCATTTCATAAAATAGCTGTATTGCTACTACTGCAAAAATGCAAACTTTCCTGTTGAAGAAATTTATTTCAGGTCTCTACATATTAGTCCTTCAGCCTTGCTTATGTGCATTTATGACAAATGATGGTAGCCACATTAAATCTCCATTTAGTGTGAAAATGAAAGCAACAAATTCATACAATCCACAGGTTTCTGATTAAAGTTCCTATAAAGGCCTACTTCCCAATTCTACGAAATCATATCCGTCCATGATCTTTCTCAGAATGATTTTTTTATGTAGTTGTCTGCCCCAGCTACTCATGATACATGTGAGGCATAAAGAATAATCTGGTAACAAGGGAAGCTTATAAGTTCTTACAATCCTTACTCCGGCAAATTTCCTTCAGTGAATAGGAATTATGCTCAAGTGATAATTGCATCATCTGGCTCACAGTTTGAGTATTTAGAGACTTTTCAATTCAATGTTACAAATGATCTTAGAATGCAATGAAGCGATATCCAAAGTTCTCTGCCCTGTTGTTCACCCTCTCATTCTGCTGTTCTCTCACACATAGGTAGTAGTCACTTAATGATGGAAATAAATCTTAGGGGCAGCAATAAGTCGAAGTAGGAATACCCCTTGGGATCTTTTAATTATTATATTCTGATTTTTGCTGTGAAACAGGTGGAAGAACTCTGAGTTCACCAGTTGTTTGTTAGATGTACAGAGTTTTTTCCAAAGTCAGTTTTAGAATTAATCTGTTAAACACCTCATTTTCATGGACAATATTGCTATCAAAGTTCATTTGGTTGGGTTTGCCTAATTCTGGCCTCTTTTGATGCCAAACAAATAATACTCCTATATTTCTTGTTGCTGACAGCACATGTTTATTTTAATGGCTCTTAATAGCCTTCTAGACCTTTACCTTCTGTCTTGCAAAGTTCATGCTCATTGGTTCCTTGATTTTTTAAAAAATCCAGTTTGGGATTAATTTGCATAATTCATGGTGTAGAGTTTTAGGATTGTCTTGAGGACAGAAGGAAGGGAGGTGTTGAAAAAGATAAATCATCATGATCAGAACACATATATAATTTCATGCTATTTTGCCATAAACATGGAGTTCATCATGGAAGATTAGAGGGGGACATACAGGTAATATCAGGACCAAGTAATAACTGGAGAGAGCTGTAAAATTGCTGGAGTGGCGTGTTAATGTAAATTTCGTGAAGAAAATGTAAACCTTAAGCAACTGAATACAGTTCTGTTCAGTCAATACATTAAAGTTCAAAACCTCAAAAAACTATGAAAGCAAAAATCCACATCATGCGTGAGCCATTATGAAGCAGGATTGGGGATGAGATGGCATATGTATATGAGGTGAAAAGGTACTCAACCACTTAGGAAACAGGCTTGGTATAAAACTGTAATGACAGGGAAAAGTGATGGTGTTTTGTATTACATGGATCTGCGAACTGTAGAATTGACACACAGCTAAGCAGAAGAATTAATTCAGTCAGAGAAGTGTTATTCATGTCACAATAGCAAAGCTATTATCATGATAATAATACTGCAGAAAACAGCAAAAGAAAGAAATTGGAGGTGAGAGAACAAATTTGTGAGGAAAATTTGGCTTAGAAATGGGTTTAAGTTATGTGAACATCAGTATTAAAAATAACATGTAAGAACGAGGCCGGCAGGGAAGGCTGTAGTAGAAATGCCATTAGTGTCTGATTAGAGCAATAGTGAGAAGAAAGTGTTTCTAATACTCCATTTAAGGATAGAGAAGCTTACTACTGTTTACTCCTTCAGTGCATAATTGTACAACAACTGAAAGACCAAAAACCATGGAAGAGTCCTCAAGCAGATGAGAATAAAATTTAGCTCACTGTCTCCCTGTAAAACTGAAGCCTTCAATAACATGGAAAAGAACATAGAATTTTTTTTTTTTAAATTCAACTCAGTGGACAGTTTTCAAACTGCTGTTGCCAAAATTGAGAGGAGTTCAACTGCTTTTCACTTTTATGATTCAGTTTCATGCAATGAGAGTTGTAAAGATGCTGTCTGATGGTCACCAGCAAATCCACACAGGGATCCCTGAGGAACCACAGAATGAAAGGAAACAGAGGGGGAAAAATATAAACAAAAGAAAATTTAAAAGATAATTTTTTGTGAAAGGAAGGAGCAAAGGGGCTAGTTTAGTGTATGAAGAAAGAAGCAAGTGAAAGTGCTATAGGAGAACTGACTTTCAGCAGATGTGAAGGCTCATGTAGCATCTTGTCTTCTTCGCTAAAAATGTAGCATATGTTATTGTGTTCTGTGCAATAATCAAATGTTCCTCACCTCACTGAGAGGAGCAACACACTTATGGAGCTGAAATTTCGGTGTTTCACCACACCTGGAAGTAGTGCTTGACAATCTGTGTTGCTTCCAGACTGTTGAAGAGAGCAGCTGCCTGTGCTTTATCCACAGGGACCTAACCATGCTCTCTGCTTCTGCCTGAGAGATAAAGGACTCACTGCCTCCTCAGAGGCTAGATGTAGCAAACAAAAACAAAAAAGATTTGTGAGATCTGTGTAATTTCTAAGAGCTATGGGTAGCAGAGAAGCCTGATACTTCTCAGGTGAAAGCATGGCAGTTTGGAAACAACCTGCTATGAATTAGTATTTATTGGAGGACGTAAAGTGTGTTTAGGGTGACCGTTCCCAGCACACTATCATGGTTCTGTTGTACTGTTTAGCTAAATGTCATCTATTAATATTTCAGTGAGCAAGGCCTCATGCAAAACCCAGATGGTTTAATATAATCAGTCATTTTACATAATAAACACAAGCTCTCCTAGACACATCCCGAGTCTGTTTTACAGTTACTTTATCTGCGCACTGGGAGCGATCCATTAGTTCTGTTTCCCAGGTTAGTGATGCACTCCATGCTTCAAACTGATACACTGCAGCACGCATGCAGAAGAATGTCCACATTGCAATATGGTCAGACAAGCAGTGTACAGTCAAACATGGTGCTCTAAGTGAAATTATTTTAATGACAAGCCTTCTATTCAAATTCTAATTATTGTCATTCTCATCTGACCTCAAACTTCAAAAGTCAAATTTTGTTGCTACTGGAACTTTGGAGTGAAAAAAACATCCTGAGGAAAAACTTAGCTTTGTATAAGAATGTTTTTTCTCTTTATTTCCCTTCACTTCCCTTCTTTTATCTTGTTGAAATTTCTTCTAATTTCATCAAAACTGAGTTGTTCTGGCTAACATTTTGAAAGCACATAATATTTTGCATGCCCTGAAAACACAGTCAGGTCAAAAAATAGCAGAAGATCCTAAAATTGATCTGTTTTAAACATCACCATTGGCTTTCAAATATCACAGGCGCTCTCAGGGTTTGGATCAACTTTCAATTTAAAGTCTTGTGCCTATTTTAAATATCGATGTGATTCACTACTCTGTGAGCTGAATTCTGTGCTCTTAAAATGGGCATTATCCTCTGTCTGTGGCTGGAAGCAAGCAGAGACTAGCTTGCAACAGCCAGGCCTTGAAATAGCTCTCCCAACTTGCAGATGGAAAGTACACAAAGCATTTTTAAACCTTTTCTTTTGTTTTGAGCTATAGTTTGTTTTTATCTGCTCTTCACAGTTAAAACTGATCTTTTTCATGAAACAGTTTGAATTCCCTGTCTGAGATGCCATTCATGCAGACAGTTTCACTGAAGTCACCGCATTTGCTTGTGCAGTGAAATTAAATTAATGTGAAATGTTACTCTATGCCAATTTAGCACAGAATTTCAGGATTTTTTTGCCTAAGTGTGATTATAAATATTTTAAAAGGTCATTTTTCTAGCTAAAAGGAGATATTATGTCAATGAGTCAGCATACTTAAACAACCCTGTTCAGCAATGTGTTTAATGAAAATTAATATAGTAAATCCTCTCATTCTGTTACCAAATGGTTCCTGATTCTGTTCCTGTAAACACGAGGTAGTTCTCATAGGCATAATCTTTAGAGGAGGTTTAATTATTTGTGTAATCTGCCCTGAGATCCCTTTGTGGAAAGCACTGAATAAACACATGAGTATTGCCTTTATATAAATTCACAAGGGGATAACTCTCCCTAAACTTAAGTTCAACACAAAATGGTTTTATTTAAGGAAGCATCCTTTGGATGGCATCCCGTTTCAAGCCAACTGAAACTTTACAACATAGGTGTAACTTCATTTCAATTAATTTAGATGTTTAATTTTTTTTAAAGGGAATTATTTGCTATATTTTTACCTGAATTAGGTATGTATAAATCATATTCACAGTAAATTGATGGATAATTTCAGTATTAATGTTATTTCAGTGGTGCACAGCTAGTAATTATAACAAAAATGTGTGGTGGGGAGGTTGCATGAATTGTTTCAAAATATTGTACTGTGTTGTTTTTTTAAGAACTACATAGGAGTTGCAGAGATTTAACTATGATTCAATTACATTATTGTGTAGGCTTTGGACTTGCAATGATTTAGTTACCCTTTTGCTCATTCAGACATTTATACTGCATGTATGTTTTCAAATCATTCTCACTGGAGCAGCAATTTTCCAACTACTCTCTGTGAGAAAGCAATCTTTAAAATTGTCCTCAGTCTGTAGGACTTAGGAAAAGGAAGAATTACATGAAGAAGAACCTCAAAGATGAAGGCCAGGCTTGAAGCACAGTTTCATTAATATTGGATGGCAGGAAGGAACCCAAGTCCTCTATAATGAGGAAGGAGTTGCAATTTTTTTTAAAGCTATCTGGTGACAGGGAAAACAAAAATGACATTCAGCTGACGAATGAGCAGAGTTTGACCTAGCCTTTTGACCCTTGACAATCAATCTTACCTGCTACTTCATAAAAAATTATGGCTGTGCCACTCACATTTGACTCTGGATCTTTACTATCCCTTCCTTCCTTCCTTCCTTCCTTCCTTCCTTCCTTCCTTCCTTCCTTCCTTCCTTCCTCCCTCCCTCCCTCCCTTTTCTTTTTTTGAGTACATCATCCAAGCATGTGCACCCTCCTTCTGTAAGCGTTCTGTGCACTGTGCAGTGTCCTTGGCACAAAGAGCCATGTGAAACAGCTGGTGGTGGTACCTAATGCTCCACAGGGCTGTTTTGGAACGTCAGTCAAGTTGCTCACTGGACTGTGCAAGGCTGAGCAGATTGGGTCTGTGTGAGAACACTCAGCAGGCTCCTAACGTCATCTTATGTAATGTGGAAAACAAAACAATGGAATTGTTAAATATAAGATGCCTTTGCTTAATAACAATGACAACACAGTAAAGGTGATATTTGATCCCATGTAGGAGCTATGAAAAAAGCAGGAAGAAAGCAGGATTCTTGGACTTGTTGTAGTATTTCATTTTGGTTTGGGGTTTTTTTTACCATTTTATTTAAAGTTTTATTGCTGTATACATTATTAAGAATTTGCATACTTTCCCTATTGGAAAGAACAGTAAGTCTAGACAGTGGATGTCTGCTGTGTTATCTGTTAAGGGTGGCAAAGCAAGTTCTGAGTAGCATTAATGGCACAACTGTAGCAAAGAGAAAGTCATATCTAAAAGACATAAAGCTCTTAGAACTACGTAAGTAAAGGCTGCATTTTCCTCATTGTTTCAGAAGTGCAAATTCTATGACATTGTCTTCATTGGTCTGTGAAACTTGGAGAAGATTTTGGTCTATTGTCCTCATTATCCGTGTTGATTTGTATATTTTTATTTGCAGCATTTTTGTTTTGAGATACTAAAGGTAAGGCAAGGACATCTGAAATGTAATCGACCAGCTGCAAGAGGTGACCATTAGAGGTTTTTATGGGTAAAGAGGATGTCTGTGGGAAAAGAAGGCATTTAGGAGGGTTTGGATTTTGGTACTTTCTTCTTCCCAATGCCAGTGATTTATGTGGCAATACTAGAAGAAAATAATGGCTGATCTTTTTTTTTAAGTTGCATACTGAAAAATTTTAAAGGCACATCCTTGGTACACACATTACTGAACACTCAAAGCTGTAGGCAGCTGATGGACAAGCCTTCCCTGGTTTTTATGGTGTGAATGCATTTTTGCCCTGTCATGTGTAAAAACAAAAGGCTGCCGTGCTTTGTCTTGTGCCTTTTAAGACTGGGAAGAAAATTATGCAAAATATGGACAGGAAAAACCACAGGCCTGCCTTTCTCTGGATTTTTCATGATCTTGAGTGTCTATAGTCAGCTGGGCTGAACCTTGTCTCTGCTGCCTTTGTATATTTTGCTCTTCAAAAGTAAGTGCAAACAGGAGTTGTTTTCTACTATTTTGTGCTCCAATAAGGAGAGCTTTTGCATACACAGCTTGTGTAGTCTTTGTGTTTGGAGAGTATTTCCAAAACACATTTGTGGCTGCTTTCTCTTTGGCCCTCTGACACTTGCTGTGTTCTCTTAGGACAAAATAGCTGAATATTGCCTGCACAGGCTTTATAATGCATGAAGGTCTTTCTGGCATGTATAAATGTCATACCTATATGTGAACATCATCAAATCTACTCAGTTTACTTGCTTTATTACTATGATTACTTGTAATATATTCTGAAACCAAGCAAGTCTTGGCATCGCTTGTCCTGAGAGCCTGAGAAATATTTTACAAGGGTTTAGGAAGAGGGAAAGAAGGGACAGTTGCACAAAACAGGGAGAGGAGACTCCATTTCTCATTTGTTCTTCTGTAATTTGGGAGGCAGTAATCATTGGTGTAGGAAGGAAGTAGGGTCACACAATGGCTTGAATGTCATAAGCATTATAAAATCTGGGCACAAAGTGGCACAGTCTTACTAGCAGAGGAAGTGAGGTCAGTAGTCTTCAGCTTCTTAACAAGATGATAGAATTTATGAAGCATCACAGCAGCATGATGTGGTTGCCTGAAGTCTATTCATAGAACAAGCCAGCGTCCCATAGTTATTGCCCTTGAATTTGTTTTCCTTTCTTTATTTTCTTTTGTCATCCTCCTGTTTCTCTGGCCTAGCTTCTTGCACTGGAAGAATCACTTTATTATCTTCCATGTCTTATTGGTGACATTTTCTTTTGGATTTTTAAATTGTTATTATCATTAACTAGTTTAGTTTAGCTAGTTCCATTAGTGTGTCTCTGATTATAGAGGTGCTCATAGAGCTGTGCAATGAACTCTATGTGTTAATCTTCCAGAAAATCTGGTATTGGTGTTCATTATGAGGTACCCTTTCAAACCAATGTGAGATAGGGGTCTAAAATGTGCCTAAGCTGAGAGTTCATCTTAAAAGACATCCTGCCTGTTGTAGATCTCAAAAAGTTCTATGAGCTGCTGGGAATAAAAGCAATACCCAGACAATATCAAAAAGTAAGAAAAAACAATGGGTGCTTTTAAATCATCTATCCCTCATTAACCCCATATAGGTAGTAGCTCTACAACAATCTTTTCCATGGGGAAAATAAAATTTTGTGTATCTTTGACCCCCTTCTTTTTGAGGATTTTAGCACACATTGCTGTACTTTACTAATTTAGCTTCCTGTGGTGAGGAAAGTGAAGTTTATTATCCCTCTTTTATAGAACAGGAAAGTGAGGCAGTGAGATTAACTGCTGTGCCCAAGGTGGTGCTGGTCTGGTATGTTCAGAAATAGAAGGTGGATTTCCAGGTGCTGATCTTCATGTATAAGACAGTCAGTCCTACCTCCCTGTTGCTTATCTGACTTGTTCTGTCATACAGGATGTTTTTTAAAATTGTTTTTCCTAATTAGGAAGGCAGTGCTTTATATCTTGGAAGCACAGCATCCAGATGGGAATAGTATGTGTCAGTACAGCATATTTAATTATTTATAACTGCTTTCTTTGTTTTATTGTTTGATTGTTATTTATTTTATTTTTCTACATGAAGATTTGATCACTTAAACAGCCTGGAATCAAACATTTGGCAGTGTTTACAAATTATGAAAGTGGTTTCTGATTAAAATGTTCTGTGGGAAAATTAAAGTTGCAGATCAGTATGTAAGCCAATGGCACTCTTCTGAATTTCAGCAGGAGAGAGCTGCTCTGTGGCATGTGCTCTGTAGTCATACCCATGCTGGCACAGGATGCAGGTGGTGCCTCGCACATTTTCCCTGTGGTCTTCCGGGGCTATTGACAGGGGAAAACACTGAGCCCTCTCAGTCAAGTGAGATGCGGGTCTGCACTCGTTAGACAGTACACAACAAAAGGGCCACTCCCAGTTACAGCTGAAAAAAAGTGATGGAATCATGCAGAAATCTAAAGCTTATCTATTTTGTAGATATATTATGATCAAATCTGAAAATCATTGTGACATAAGTTAAACCAGCACAGTTCCTACCTGAAGCTTTTTGCATGAAGTCAGGTGTCATTTCACTGTGCAAGATGATTAAGAGGTGCTAGAATTAATCTATTTAAGAATACTGCAGCATAAAAAAAAAAAAAAAGGAAATTACTTCTGGATTTGTGTGTATTGGTCTGTGGACCAGTGTTGATTCACAAATATCAGAGGTCTTATGTTCTTGCCTCCTGCTCCTAATGTTCCAGTGTAAAACTTTAAGATGCTTTCCTGGCATTAGCTTCTTTATGGGTTGAAAATCCATGTGATTCATAATCCATATACATAAAATGGTCACCAGTGTATGCTGCAAACCTCTTAATAAAATCTTTTGCACTGGATGATTGCTTACAGAACACTAGCCCTCACTTATGTGTCTTATCTTTTTTACTATTTCCTGATGAAGTTCTCAAAAGGTCTAATGACTGAGTATCTGGCAAAAAAACATCCCTGACAATTCCTGAAAATACAAAAGCACGAATTGACACAACTTTTACACAGCTTTTTCTCACACTCCCATGAATAGTATTATTTTGTGACAACAGCATTTAGCCAGAGTTGCATTTGCTTCAGTTCTCTGCTCAAAGGTGAGGATTGCTGAAGTGCCATCTAAGTTCCATAAGCTATAAAGAAGTAAATGTGTCTACGGCTGGTAGAGAAGAGAAGCTGTTGGGGCCATATGTGCTCAAAGAGAAGGTTCTGTATGAGAAGAACAGTGGTTGAACCACTGGAGATGATGGCCATAGGAGTTGCCATAGCCTACAGAAGGCTGAAGGACGTCTGTAGAGCTGGTCTTTCCAGGCAGACTTTAGACTAAAAGGAGACCAAAACTGGACATATTTTTGAAGACTTTGGGAGAGAGGGGAGGAAAGGAGTTGTATTGTGGTCATGTGATGCTGGACCTGGCTCTGACTCAAGGATGGAGATGAAAAAATAATTTGCCCCATGCTCCCTGGCACTTAGATGCAAAATCAAAGGGACGCATATTCATTTCAGCTTCATTGAAAACACATATTAGAAAAAACATTCATAGTTGGCAAAAGGAAAAGTTTTAAACTGATGATGGAAGAAACATTCATTTCCAAGCTTCTGAGCGAGCTATTAAAATCAACAGAGTACAGACAAAATCCCTGGCACTGAAAATGAAAGGAACGGTCTTTGTATCTACTTAGTTAAAACTTGGCAAAACGAATCTAAAGTAGTGGTTTCAGATTTCCGTGTGCACTAACTGTGCCAAGTTTTGTTCTCAGGGTTGCCATGACAGAAAGTTCATCCTACTTGTTCAGTGCTTTTTCCACTAACTTTTTAAATTAGAAGTTAATTTAAGCAAAAATCTAGATCTTGTATCGGCATTGACATATATTTCTTTGTTTTGTACTGTTGAATGGTCCAGGCTTTTCATTAAAATACACTTTTTTGAAACAAGCTCATCTCCATTTAATTTGCTTTGGAATTAGTGCAGTAAATATAGTAATAAGGTTTACCCAGTATTGGTGTAGTGTTTTTGCCTACACTTGTCAGTGGGCTTTCTCAAGAGGATGAGAAAGTGACTAATTTCAAAAGCAAGGAAATTTGTGAACAGCAAATACTCTCCTCTTGCCCTCCACCCCCAAATATCATTACCTATTGCTATACATTAATAATCAATTTCACATTATGAACAATATTTTAATTTGCATCAAAATTTTCTTAATTCTCTACAGTTTAAAGGTAGCTTTTGCATTATTTCATGAAAATGTGAAATATAACAGAAGAAAATTTTAAAAGAAATTTGTAGCTGTTTTTTGGAAACTTCACACAGCCCAGATACATCACTGCCAGTATGTTTTTATAGGATGAATAAAATACGCATGTTGGGAGACATTCTCTTATGAATTTTCTGTATTTTTAGAGCAAATTCTGGAGAATTCTTCTGAAATTCTTAAAAGGATGTCAATAACAGCAGGTGTATTTAATATGTATAACAGCTTTAATGCATTGGTAATGTTTTGTAGTATCATTTGGATTTGGTATAGCTAACATGCAGCCGATGAGATACAAACTCCTATTTAAAATATTTCATTATTCTAAATATTTAAATTCGGGCAATTTTGCCTAAAGGAAGGCAAAGACTATCTTCATGTTAGTGTTTTTGGAGAATCACTGATTAGCAACTAAATTCAGCTTTTTTTCCATTACCTGGTCTGGAAAAACAAGTATTTTCATTGATAAGGGTAATAAAGTATTAGTTAGTCACTGCATCAAAAGGGCACCAATATTCTGTTTGGATTGAATATGTGTACATAAATAGTGAATTATTTTTGAGTACATTTTTTGCCAATCTAAATTCATCCTTTACGTCCTTTCAATTTTGTTTTCCTTCTATAACTGGGGACTCCTGCTCCATGTAAATAAACACATTATTTATATGGAACTTCTTTTATTAATTTCTGTGTGCTCCTTTCAAATTAAAAATAATTAGTTTTGAAGAAGCAACTTGAGAGCCAAAATAAGATCTAGAGGGAGTTTGGTTTGCACTTTTCAGTGTACAAAAATGTACGAATTATCAAACAGCATGGGGTTTCCTATGTGCTTTTGGAAGCCATGAAGTGGACGATGCATGGACTGGGCCGTGCAATGCAGCTGCTTTTCTGGACTCCCCAGTCCTTCTCTTCAGCTCTGAGTGGGGCTCAACACAGAAGTGTGACTGTCTTCACAGACTGTGAATGAGGATTGACTATAATATCTTCTCCCTAAATCTCCCACCCAAATTCTTTCCTGATGGGCAGTTTATCTATGTGAATAACCAGGTTTTTTATTTCATCAGTGAGCAGGAAATTGGGTAGATGGGAGCACACGAGGGCCCAAAGAGCAGCTAACTCACTGTTGTTGCACAAAGGTAATAGATGCCAAGCGCAACCAAACTAGGATTAGCATCTGAAGCAGCAACGTTTGGCTGATAAACTGTGTAGACAAGGAGAGAAATCTGATATTCAGCCACCCTCATTTTACTGCAAACTGAAACTGAGCAGTCAGTCCATCTGTGTCAAATACCAACTGCACAGCCTAGAACCATTGTTTCCCTACTGTTTAACTTTGTTTTGAATCTCTCTGCAAGTAAAATAAACTAGAAAAAAGGATATAGGCAGATTGCCTCAAACTGACCTGTAGTCAGCTTAAATATTGTAAAAAGAAAACAGCTACAGATACTATGGTATGTTTTGAAATGCACTTAACTAAATGCAGTGGTTTTAATTATGCATGGCTTATAATAAAAATAATAGAAAATTCTTAAAGACAGCAAAATAGAGCTACTGTGAGTCAACAGTAGGTAGACATCAGGTATCTTGCTGGTGGTACATAAATTCAAGAATAACTTGTGGTGTGACAGATTACCAAATTAAAGTTCACTCCCAGCTCTTCCATAATTTCTAGGTTGGAGGTAGTGTTGCATAGTCTAGAGAAACACTGATCCCTCATCTAAAGAAAAAACACCTCAATCTTCTGCTCACATAGTGATGTTACAGCACCCAGCACAGCGCCTCCTCACCAAGCTGTGCTCGATTGTTTCTGGACCACAGGTATTAAAGCAATGCCCCTTGTGACTCAGACAGATTTTTTTAGTCCATTTTTATTCTTCATGACTGATGAAGAATACCGCATTCAACATGGTACTGCATTTGTGTCTCAGCTGGTGAGGAGTGGTGTTCAGTCTCTGCACAGTGACTGGGAGCATCACAGCCACTTCCTTTGTTTTGCTTTGTGTTCTTCCCCACCTTTTTCACCCTGTTACTACTATTTTAATTTTTCATGTCTTGATAAAAGCAGAAGTTCAAGGCTATATTGAGAATAACAGGACCTGTTAACAATGTTGAAGCTCAACTCATTGCTCCAGCAGAGAATATGTGTGCAGCAAGGTAGAACTGCCATTTTTGCACCTGGTTCTTGTACTTGCTGTTGTAGTTTTATTGACTGTAAAGAGAAGAAGTGGGCTGAGCTGCATTTTTTCCAGTTTCTTCTTATAGTGTATATGTTGCTGTTTTCTGAGTCATTCCATGGCCTCTTCTCACTGCTGTACAGCTAACATCTCTGTCTGGAATTCATACACAGAGAACAGAATTTACAGATGCTTGACTTTTGGAGTTCTTAAGAGAAAACAGAGTTTAAAGTCTACCAGCTTTCAGAAAAGACTGGAAGTGAAAATTGATAGAAACATGGTTATAATGAGGGTCTCAGACATGAAAGCAAGCACTCATACCAAGTCACCTGATGGACACTGTAGCCTGTATTGCTTTCTTTGGTTGAGGCTGGGAGAATGTGACATTATCCTTTCCCATTCCCAGGACACTTTCACAAATTCAACATTCAGACCAACTTTTTAAACCATAAACACTTTGATCCACGACTTGATTGCATTGTTAAAAAAACCTCACACAAACACACATATGTACAACATACGTGGTACATTTCACTCACGGTAGTTTCACTTTTAGTTAAGGAAGCATCACTCCCTTCAAAGACTCATTGAAGAGACTTCTTGTGATTTCTGGTCTTCAAAGAACCACTGCTGAAGCTATATCTGGATAAATATTTCTTTGTCCGAACAGCCATTTACCATAAACAATTATAGAAGATGCAAATGCAGATCTATTATTGGAAAGAATGCAAAATCACTCTGAAGCCACCAGGCCATCAACAAGCTCCTCTTGACGAGACTTTGTTCCAAAGCCTCACATAGGCACAATGTCAGGAGAAATGGCAGGGTACCTGGTGGACTGGGGACCTGTGACTCTCTGAACTGCAGGACAGGATTCTGCACAACCTCTTCCAAGATTTCTGCAGCTGTATGTTGTTGCACTTTCTTTTTCTACAAGTATTGCTACCCTGAGTACGTCAAAAACTTAGTCTGTATAAGTGCCATTGAAATTATGTTTCCCATCAATGTTAGAGCATCTGAAAGAGTCAAGGAGAGCAAAAATAAGCTGCAGTTCCTATCATCAAAGGTTGTATGTGCAGAGAATGCCCAGATTTTGTCTTATGTTCATTATAAATCATAGTCATTGTTCTCTGAGTCAGCAGACTGTTGTTTCAAAGTTAATTTCTTGTCATGAATCCATTTCCTGTCACATCCCTCAGCTGTGAATTCCTACATTGGGTTTTGTTGGTCTTTAGATGACAATCTTTTCAATGTCAATTAGTTTCTTTCTAAGGAGTCCTGAAGAATTTTTCCCACGAATTTGGAGGTTATTTTTGATTCTGGTCCACATGAACATCCTTATGGGTTCAATATGGTCTGGAAATCCACTCTGTAGGAATACTATGCCACTTAAATTGATCTACTGTTCTGTTCTCAGACAATCTGGGACTGGTTCTGCACTCTGTAGTTAGAAAACTGCTTTTATCTGGCATAAGGACTTCATAGTAAGATCCTACCCATCCTACCCCTGATCTGCGAGAGAGTCATGGTTTCACCAAAAAAAAAAAAAAAAAAAAAAATTGGCTGGTAAAATTTAGGAATTTACCAGACCAAGATATTACTTGTTTGACACACAGATTTTGGCATTCAAACACTTACAGTGTTGTCATACTATGTTTAATTGCCTGTCTTTGAATGAGAGTCCCAAGACAAGTTGTCCTGATTGATCCCCTGTGTCTTGATGATGCCCTGGCTCCAGTTAATGTTTCAGCCCTTTATACAATATGAGACCTAAGGTCCCATTTGAACTGAGAAAGCAAATGGCTTATTAAAGTCTAATTTCTCCAGCTTGTTCTTGCCTTTGGACATTTTAAATAGGTTAATGCAATTTTTAAAATACACTCAGGGAACTTTACTCAGAGTGTGTTGTCATAAACTAAAGGAAAATAGCCCCTAGATTATCTTAAAATGGGAATTATTCCAAATATATTTGTCTTGCTACTTAGTCAAGCTCTCTGCTTTAGAACAACCTTTTCTTCTTTTTTTTTTTTTCTTAAGATTTTAGTGGATTATTGCACATTTTAAGGTTTGGTATGGAAAAAAATGTCAGATTTATTTAATGCAGTGGATCATTTTTCAGGGAAGTTTCAGTATTCATCAAAATGTAGAGACACCACAGGCACCATATAAATTATGATGGTTTTCTTCTCAATACTTCCTTTTTATTGCCTACATTCTTTAAAGTGAATTTAGTGCTCATGAACGATGCTGGATATGACAACACTAGAAAGTGAAGTCCTCTGTTTATCTGCAGAATTGGTACAGAGCACTATTGGCAATGCAAGTTTCTCCCCATAACCCCATTTGTATTTTGCAGCTGTAACCTTGAGGGATCACCTTTAGGAACCTTTAGCTTGATCCGTGTACTCTTTCCATCCTTAGCCTCTCTGCTGAAAGTACAAATAAAGATGTCAATTGATGCCATTCAAGACCATAGTCTTTTTGATCTTCCTCATTAGATGCTGTTGAGACCATCAGTTTATTACCTTGACTGTGTGGCAGGTTCTCTGTGGATATCAGTGTGTGAACACAACTTCTATACATTCAATATATCTTTTATAAGGTAGAAAACATGCAAAACCACCATTAAAGTTAAATGAATTTTGTTCCCTATATTGACCTAGGCTGAATTTGAACCAGTGATTTAGAAATAATATGCTCTGTATCCCATTACTAATCTCTTCAGCCACAAGTCCAACCCTTTAGGGATTTTTTTTCACAAAGAGGATGCTAACATATTTAAAAGAACTCGAATTTTACTTTCAAAAAGAAAATTTGAACATATGGAAAAACATGGGTATCTGGCTAACCTACCCCTCATTACCCAGGAGGGAGAGAATGTAAATACAGGCTTGCATTAGATTGTTCAGTGTGTGTATTCAATCTTTAGAAATCTGTTTCAAAGAAAAGAAAGGCATAAACCTCATTAGAACAGAAACAACAGGGTGGAAAAAAAAGCGGGCCATGTCAGTTCAAACGCAAGCCCAGATGCTTAAGTTAGTTACACTTTTCAGTTTAAGGCAATGCAAATCCATTCTCCATTACTGGGGAAGTGGAAAAAGGCATTAAGCCCTTGAAATGGCAGGAGTCAAGTTCTGTGCTCAGTCAAATAGGAAAAGGTTTAATGTATGATTTTCTTCTTTTTAGTCCATTGTACATTGTATCAAGGCACTGAAGAACAACTATGCAAATATGTAAATAGGAGGATAGAAGCTAGAGTAGCACAATTGTTTGTAACCTAAAATTGTTTCTTATTCCTCCTACCCCTCCTTCCTCTTTACACAGAAACAAACATGCACAAAACATTAATAAAATAAATCAGACAATATGTGAAGCTTATCCACAAGAGCAGATTCTAGATACAATTTGAATCCCTGAATATTAATTTGATCTTCTCCCAAGCACTGTAGAGATCTTAAGAATCTGAGTTTATATTGTGAAGGAAAGGTGAAAAAGGAGTTCTAATTTTAAATTGTTTTCACTACATAAACACTTGTAGGCACACTTATATTCCTTGCTTTTTGTGGAATCATGATTAAACTTCAAAATGTATGTTTTAACTTAAAATATAACCAGGGATATTCCCCTACTTATGCCACAATATGTTAGCCAGAGGCAGCAGACAATTGCTACTGTTTTCAGTTAATATAATCAAGCTTGGGGAAAAGAAGACAGAGCCTCTTCAATTTGCCCACTAAGACAAAGCGTCAGTCATCCCCTTGTCATGGATCAGACTGCTTCTCTCAGCATGGTTGCATCAGAGGTGAATTTTCCCCATTGTAACACTCTACTTGGCAGAAGGGCATTTTCATTTCATTTCAGTTTCCTGTGCAGGTAACCAGCAAAGGAACAGAATATGAAATTACGCATTTTTTGTGAATACTGTAAATGCATGGCAACACTATGCCTAAGGTATCCCTCAAAGAAAGTCAAGGAGGAGTATGTACCTTAGGTCATAACTTTCTCTAATCCACAAAGTAGCCTGAGGTCTGTGACAAGTATTGCAGTAGATGATCTAGGAGATCAGAAAGTTTGCTTTCACTGTCTCTTGACCATCGATTTGCTCCACTTAACTCCGTGCCTCTTATTCTAATGTAAATGCTTTGATACTGTAAGTATAATCTGCTTAAAGTAGGATCAAAAACCATGGAGTGATCTCATGGAAACACCACAGCAAGCAAGAAGTTCATTTTTAAAACCCCTGGCACCACTGTTTCTTCACAGATACCAGTTACATTTACTGTCTTCTTGGATACCTGGTATATATTCAACATGTATTTTTTAGGGAGAGTTGAAATGTCACATAGCTTTTGTGGCTTTTCCTCACAGTTTTTCATAGCTTGTGTGCATTTTTAGTTGTGTCTCTCTTTTAAAGTTATGGACTTTATGTTGACTTTTTTAACCATAGAAAGAACTTCTTGCAATTCTTTGCAAGCCTTTTTAATTCTTGGATGTAATTTTGAAAGTAGCACTTTTCACTAAAATACGTCAAAGTTTTACCCAGCTGTTAGCCAGTAAGTCATAAAAAAGATTCCTGTGTGGTAGGCAGTGCATGTTATCTTTTATACATGCAGACATAGCACTGTTGTATCACCTGAAATTCCATCAGGCTCCAAGCTCTGCAGAAAGTGACAAATGCTAGACAGGTATACGATTTATAATGGATGAGCCATGCAAGCAAGCTCTGGGAGTTGGATTGGATTTGATTGCAAACAATAATATGACACAACCCCTGCTGTGGATAGTACACACATTGTGAGAGGCAGTGCAATCTGGCAGCATGAACACCAGACTGCAGGCATGATCCAGAGCCCTAAATCCACCTCCACAGTACACCTACTGTGTGGCTTTC
Source organism: Lanius collurio (assembly GCA_020086605.1). Classification (NCBI taxonomy): domain Eukaryota; kingdom Metazoa; phylum Chordata; class Aves; order Passeriformes; family Laniidae; genus Lanius; species Lanius collurio. Next base: position 26,779,775 of record JACBWW010000012.1, on the reverse strand, counting down.
AGAACAGCTTTTCTGATCTAACAGTCCTTCTTCCAATTCCTTATCTCTTTGTTTAGCAACAGCATGTTAAACAATCTTACCTCTCTAAGCAACTTCAATGCAATGGGCTTCAGAGAAGCTTTTTAAAGGAATTGCATGAAAACACAAGAAGATATTTGAATAATTTTGTGCATTGCTGGCAATAAACTTGGAAACTTTTCCATGAAGTAACTATTCTCCATTAATAAGATTATCCTTCAGAGAATACCTTCCACCCCAGTAAGAATATTTTCATTTCCAGTACAAAGTGATTGGTAGAGATATTGATCTTCCTGCATTCACTAACATTCAAGTATTGTGCAGTATTGAAAGCAAAGCTTTTCTAGTCCTAGATGAGAAGGCTTTGTTTCCTCCTGTCCAATTGTGCACATACAACATAAAGCAGTCCCTCATTCCTCTCCATGAGCCATGTGGATTAGAAGTTATGCTTCTGTGGGATGCCATTTAATCCATTTCTATATTGGAGCCCTGTGGATGCAGTAAGTATCAGTTTGAAGTTCTGGTTCTGGTTACCAGTGGTTCATCCAGTCTGCTAAGCTATCACAGGTGAAGAAATGGTCTGCACAATAGAAAGAACTGGTCTAGATTTCATTTTCCTCATGGGAATGGTAAGGGTCTTTCTGCCTCTGTGTACATACCTACAGATAGAATTGGTGAATGGTTTTCCTTGCCATCTGAGATCATTCATGCTATGAATCATTAATTGATCTATGTAGTTGCTTTCTTGTAAACGCCCCTTCTTTGTTCTCATATGCCTTGGATTATATTTCCACTCTCTACTCTGTTAGCTTTGGGGCATTTAGGCACGAATTCTCTTTGGGATATTGAGTGTGAGTGTTCTCTTACTTTCCCAGAGTGATCTCTTTTGCATGAGGTACCATGCATGTTTTTAATCTGATGGTCACTCTGCTTTGTGTTGAAACACAAAACTTCTGTAACTTTCCTGATAGAAATATATTGGTGTTGTCAGTCCTCCTTCTTTGTATTATTCAGATTCTTTGCTGAAGTCACATGCACGTGGCTATAATTCTTGTTAAGACATATTTCTAGTTTGATTCCTGCACTTGTTGAAAGAAAATTTAGAGCAGCTTTGAGCATGGGAATGTTGAGCCAACAGCTCTTCCTCTCAAGCCTTATACTTTTCCTTCTTCCAGCCTTTTCTAGCTTAGCCATTCTTTTTCATCTTTCTCCATTTTCTTTTTGTTTTTCTTTTGCTTAGTCCAGTTTATGGATCATTGATTTTGTAAGTCATACCAAGACCTCCGGTTCAGCCCCAGGGCATCGACATCTAGAAAGCTGAAATACGGATGCTGGCCTGAACAGAAAGTGGAGATGACTTGAGTTTATCTGCCAGTCCACAAATAACTTGGTGAACAGTGTTTCTGCCCATGAAATCTGGGTGCCATTTTAAAAATAATAAATTTAATTAATTCCCAGTTTACTTTTGCTTCTGTGGATGGAAATTAGAATACAGGGTGGTGCTGGCAAAGCAGTATACAGAGTGAAAGATATCGTAATGACTTTGCAAGTTGTTCCTTTTGGTATCTTATGGCTAACTAATTCAATCCCTAAGAAGTTGATTAACGTGAGTACAGCTGGAGACCAAGGTAACTTCTTCAGGGCATAACCCCAGAGAGCATCAGTCTTTTGTGATGCTCTTGCTGCTGCTTAAAGCGGTTCTTCCTTAGTGAGATCCCTATGACACACTTCCTGTATTCCTGAATTTAATGAATTTAGTCAATTTGAAAGTGTCTCTGGGAAATAAAGTTTGCTCCTTTGTGCCAGCAGGTTGATGTGAACCACACACTTCCGAACATCACGTTTGAAGCATATGCTAGCAAAACACAACAGAACTTAACTATCAGGAGTAAGTGAGTGCAAGTTACAAGAAGGAAATTTATAGCTTTTAGATGTGCATTATAAAGAGCAGTTCTTATTTCAGACACACACACATTTTATTAGGTTTTTTTGCTACCTAGGCATTGCACAAGTAATTTTACAGCTGAATGTTTTATTTCCTGATACCTACTGCATAAAGACATGGCAAGTTCTTTTCAGAGTATCCTTTATCTTATGACTATGGCTTTCTCCTTCTTTAGACAACAGCACTGGTTCATGTTGTGAGCTCTTGCTATACTTACAAGTACAATGAGAACCTGTTCCTCTCTTCTCTAGGCAAATAATATTCCCATTGGCTTCACTAGTAAGCTTGTCTGAGCAAAGAATCCTGGTCAGCTCCAAGCCCCGTCCTGTGAGCAGACCTCTATCCCATTCAAAAGTTTGCTTTCATTGCCCCCAGTGAAGTCTGGCTCTTACTACAGAATTGCACAGGCAGAACCATGGGCTAATAATTGATGGAAACAATTTCCTCCCACTTCCTGAAGTCTCAGGCCAGCTGTCCTCAGTAAGCAGTATGCCCCTCTCAGAATTTTATCTAGAATATCTTTAACATGGTAAGTATTACTGAAACTTGTATAACTCCCCTCTCTTCAATTCACAGCTACCTCATCCCTGAACTCCCAGCTTCAACAGCTTCAGCATCTTCAGCAGCTCCAGCATCAACAGCAGCAGCAGCAAAGCCAGCAGCAGCAGCAGCAAGCTCAGCAGGCACAGACTCCACAGCCAACACAGCAGTCCCAGCAATCACAGCCACAGCCATCAGCAGCACCGCAGCAGAGCCAAACACAGTCCCAGAGCCAGAGCCAACCACCTCCAGTCCCACAGTCCTCCAGCTCCCCTCAGAAACCCAGCCAGTCACCAGGGCATGGCCTTCCATCTCCTCTTACTTCACCAAATCCATTGCAGGTAGGATGCTACATACAAATCTCTAATGGTCTAAAAACAGCAAGAGAATTCTCTCTCACTGCAAGGGGAAATCAAGTGAAGATTATGCCTTCTGACCACAAGGCTGAGAAATTCCACCTTGTGTTACTCAATCCTTACGGGCATTCATCTAAGAACAGATAAAAGGCCTGATAAACCAGAAAAGCATACCTAATGATGGTTCTAGGCTGCTGCTTCCTGAAGAGGAAGTGTCTTTTGCTTTTAAAGTCCATATTGTAAAACCCATAGAAAACTCTCTAAATTTTTCCCATGGTGTCTTGGTTTGAAAAGACAGATGTCTGCTAAGGAAGACAGGAGCCTCCCTTGAAATGAAGGATGCAACTCCCTTCTCTCTGAATTATTATAATTTTGAAATTAAGGGGCTTTCAGGCAAAGATATAAAGAATAGGAATAACAGTTCTTTACTAAAATACAGATATATAAACAGGCAAACAAACAACAATAACTATAGTGGTGACAACAAACAGAGCACAAACTTAGTGCAGCCTCTCTCGGCTGTCAGGCCCTTTCCCCTCTGGTGCAGTTCCAGTCACAGCCGGCAGGGGCGCTGGCGGCTCCCGGCGAGCAGGGCAGGTGCGATGGTTCCCCCGCGGCTGCAGGGGGCGCCGCCGAGCAAGCTCGGGGAGCACACAGTGATGGCGGCTTAGATCCGGGAAAGGGATGGAAGAAAGGCTTCACAAACCTCCCTGGGCAGCTGATCCTGGTGTCTGTCCGGGCTCTCCTGTCCAGGCAGGCTGGAGCAGCAGTAGAAGCACAAATTCCGGGTGGCAGGCGAGATGTATCGAGCTGCGGAGCTGTGGTAGGAATCCCCAGAGGTCTCGGCAGGCAGGATGGGCAGGGCTACAGAGTAGCGAAGGCTGAGGCAGCAGGGTCTGCAGCCCAGCTCCCAGCGAGGCAGGGAAGGACAGATTTTGGATCCCGGGGTTTCTCCAGCAGAGAGGAAGACCAGCAGGAAACCCAAAGTGCTGACGAGAGTGGTCTCTCCCTGTCTCCACACCAAGTCCCGAGTCCCCAGGCACACAGTGAGGTGAGGACAGTAGCCCCAGATGGGCTCCTCCCCTCCGTGGCCAGTTCTTTTGTTTCTCCCAAGTACCCAGTAATTTGTTGTCTCGGTAACATATATGGGAGAAAATTCCTCAAGGGAAAAAAAAACGAACTCCCCAAACCCCAACACACGGATTTGTCATGTGACATTCACAAATGGCATTTGCCCAGCAGTCGCCCTTTATGATAACTTAAGAGGACAGCAATATTAGCTGTTCATTAGCAGATGATCCTGACTGTCATCTTCTGCTGATGGACGTGTGCAAGGTATCCCTCCTCTTCGAATCACAGTCCTAATTTTTATCCTGCTAATAATCAAATACTGCTAAGATTCTCAGTACAGATTCCAAAACTAAGGATGCCCTGGTTAATGCCGTTCATAGAGGCTCATTCCAGTGACATGGCTATTGTTTAATAGACCAACAGCTACCCCAATCCATACTGATGCTCAGTTCTGCCCATCTTAGAAGTCCTGGGAAGAAACAGGAGAGCTCTGATCCGGTGGTCCTATGTTCTTATAATTGGGTGTTCTTGCACTGTATGTGTCATGCTTCATTCACATTGAGCAAGAACAGGTTTGGCTGTACCCATTAGTGTGTTTCTGAACACTGGGGTAGTCTGTGAAGTGAGTGGAGTCTCATTCACTAGGCAGTGAAATTGCACTTAGAAACCAGAAAATCTCTATCAACTTTATTCTCTAAATTTTGACACCACTTAAAATGTTTTATCCACATTGATGGATTTGGATCCATTTCCTAGAGAAATAAAACTGCATTAGCTTAATAATTAAACAATCCTTTTTTAGACAATTAAGGGAATTGGTTTACAAAAAGCTTTTCATGCATGTGGCCAGTTAAACCTGCATTAATCTGAGCTTCAACTAAATTGCATCAAATCTGATTTTTTTAAATGGTTTAGATAATAGATTTATAAGTCTGCAAGAGATGTGTCCTTGCTTGCTGAAGTTTTTTTAGAGTAGAGAATAATGTTTCTAAAGTGTCTTCTCTGTATTGTCTTCAGGACTACTTAGGCATCACTTAATGCCCAATCTATCGTATTAATGAGTGCTTTGGGGCTCTTTTTTATGCAGATTATTAAGATATAGAGACACAAATATTTTCAGGGGAGTTTCTGTTACATTTTATTGTCTTGGCACAGCTTTAATGTATGCACACTAACTGTATACATTATATTTTGCTAAAACTGCCTGCTAAATATTGTGTTTCAAAAATCATTAAGTTCTACAAGCAAAGCAAATGCACACATGAATTAGAGTTGGGGTAGGGAGAAAGTGGGATTATCTCAGACAACATACCTCAAGATGGTTTTACTAACACCGAATCTGAGGTCTTTACTCTCATTTAGCCTTTGGTCCCAATGTAAATCTCAGGTGAATCTGAGTATTTCCAGTCTCATCTGTGATCTATGGGGCACTTTCAACTCTTAGCTTCCCTGGGTCACCTCTCATTGCAGAAGTAGCATAAAAGTAAAACCTTTCCTGGTAGAAGATGCCAATGACATGCTTCTACATAGAGACCTCGGCATATCTCTCTCTTTAGCATCTTTATGCTCACAAACACCCATGTGAAGGCAGGCTGGGTATGGCAGACTCAACAGAAGTGAAAGAAGGGAACCAAGTACACTGAGGTGATTTTAGTTCAAACACTATCCCTTAAACATTTTAAGAATTGGGATTATACTTAATGAAAGACAGCAGTGTGAGAGGTCTGGCATTTCCCCTGGGCTGAGCTGAGCCAGTGCTGCCAAGACAGTTGCGTGGCTGGAACGCTTTCAGAATAGTAGTGAAGGAATTAGAAGTCATTAGGTGTCAGTTCTGGCTCAGCATTAAAAACTTGCTGATAAACTGTGGGATAAGTAGTTTTAATGGTCTTTCCTCTCTGATTGCCACCATTTAAATAGGCACAAAATCCCAGTTTGTTGACAGATATAAATACACTGCATACTGACAATCAGAAGAGAAGCCAGAATTGAGCACACTACTTCAGCCCTTGCTTTAAGTGATGTGTGTAGGGTCATTACTTCGTCCTTCTAGCCATCTCTACATCATTTCTACAGCAAGCATAATACTGCTCAAGCTTCCCTAGAAGTAATTAAAACTTGAAGCATGCTCTGTTTTATTGTCAAGAATGCTGAGACACTTTTATATGCAAACAAGTGACACTCAGAAATATTTCCAGAGGAACTGATGTTGTACTTTGTATATGGTTGTTTGGGTACTTTTCTAAATCAAAGCAGTGGTAAGATCTTCCCCCATGATTTTTTTCTTTCCATTCTAAATCCTGTAGAGAAAGGTTGCTTTACCCTTGTACATCTGGATCTGAAATTATTTTCTTTCACACAGGCAGTTTAAAAAAAAAAAGGAGGGAGCACAGATTTGGCAGCAGTTCTTCATAATAGCTGCTTAGAATGTGGATTTTTTTAATGTTCAATGCTCCACTTTAAAATCAACCTAAAACAAAATTCAGAGGTATTATGTCCTCTAGGGTAATGTTTTTTATGAACTAGAGTGGAATGGGTTTCGTTTGAAGAATATTAAGGGAATAAAGAACAACTAAGTTAAAGTTTGACAGCTAAAATTTTATTTCTGAATTCTTGACTTTTTTCATGTGGGCTTTATCCTCTTACATTATTCAGGATCTGTCTGAAAGATACTAGTTTAAAAAAAATGCAACCTCAAAAAATTGTCATGGAAAGTCAGTAATTCAGGAGGATGATTGTGTTTGTTTCAAAAAACTGAAGGATAACAGCAATTACATCTCAAAATGTACAGATGCTGTCACATCCTTCAGAAGGCAAATTAAATGAAAGTGACTTGCTTAGGTATACCTGGGTGAGGTACTTTGCTATCTGATCAGAAATTAATAATGCCGGTGCAGTGTACACCAGCTAAAAGTCTCAGAATTATTCTTGTCAGATTATTCTGTAATACTCTGCTCTGATTTTATCACTGTTCTTTCCATGATTCGGCAACTGGATTGTTGTTACAAAACTACTTTTTATGGGGTCTTTTAATGATTGTGTAGAAAGATGTAAATCATCACTTTAGGTTCCAGGACCTGAATTTTTTTGCTAACATTAGTGATGATGCTCCAGATTTACACTGATAAAAGCAAAACACTGCAGAACCAGGGTCATTGCTGATTTGCAATAGACAACAACCAGAAAATAATTTTTTAAAGCTGAGCTCTTTCAAGAAGTGAGGGGTCAGGCAGATGACAGAAGACTTTCATCCCTCCCTTTTAAAATGGTGAAATACCTCATAAAGATAATCATAGTCTGATGTCTATTTTCATTGTGTCAATTGAGTGAGACAAAGGAATCCAGAAGTGAAAGACAACCCATCTTATGTTTTAAGTTGAGGGCTTCAAAACGTTTACTTCTGGGAAAATATGCTTTTCCAAATATGCTTATCCTGTGAATGTTTAGTGTTACTACATGCAAGACATATGGGTTCTTGAACCATCAGTATGTTGCAGCTTCAGAGGATAGTTACCACATCTTACAGAGTTTCTGTGCAATTAAAATTTTGGAGTCATAAGAACTGGACTATATACTATATAAAATCAGATGAGAATAGTACTAAGTAGCTAATTATTCTGCTTTACTACCAGAAAAAGGCACTTTCTCACAGCAAAATATGTTTAGCTGGCTCTAAAAAAAAAGTTAGCTTCTGGTGTTGACAGTCACTGTATATTTTAAAGATATGGATAAGATGAATGTACACATAGCCAGACCTGCAAAGGGAGAGCTACACTGTAGGAATAGGAGAATTCTCAATGATTTCTACTGTTCTGTTTGTGTGTGAATAGGAACAGGCAAACAGGAAATCCCCCAGAGATTTTCTTACTGTAAAATTATTCTGACCGTTTTCAGAACTCTTTCCTAAAGAGTCTCTTTTGTCATAGAAGTCTACCTACAATAACTGCAGCTGATGGAAAATGATGAGTGAGAAAAAACAACAATAAAAATAGGGAAGAAGGGAAGTGAGGAGATGACAACAGCACAAAAATCTTCCAAGTAATAGCAAACTCTAGGATACCAAAACCAGAACCTCCTTCAGATTAAATTTTCATCCTAATCTTAAATAATATATTTGGAAGCTCAACACTTTTATAACAAAGGAAGAAAGAAAAGCTGAAATATTCAGCTGCAAATGAGGGAGAATATGTACACAGATGTCTGAGGCTCCGACAGTCACAAAAAACAAACTGTCCCTTCCCTTTCCACCCAGTCTCATTCACTGGTTATCTTCTCATTAAGGAAAAATCAGCTTTGAAGAAATCTCAATATTTTCTGAGACTTTGACATATTTACAAATGTTTAAGATACAGAAGTCACAACCATGATTCCATTAGCTTGATAAAGGCCAGTTTTTCAAGGATTATGTTCATGGTCTGTCTTTATGATCGTGTTCACATCCAAGACCTGTTGTATTTTTCTCATGCTTTTTGAATCCTGAGATTAGGAAAATTTGATTGAGATTATAACACCAGTAATCCCACTGAGTTTGGTGGGTTGCTTTGTTTTGCGAAAATTATCTGGCCTCTTCTGTATAGGATACAGTGCAATGTATGACTGATTGAATCTGTTCCCAAGTTACTTAGTAATCAATTTGACAAAGAAATATTTTATAAATGATGAGTAAATGCAGTGTTTTGGATCCATTGGCCAAAATCTTCTAATTTTTGGTATCAATAGGGAGTGAGATAATTGACATCACAAGGCAACAGGTGATATAGACAAGTACAGAAGACATTTATTCAAGAAGGTTCATGCCCATCACCTGGTTAGTGAGACAGTTGAAGTGCTGATACTGGGTGGATCTCCAGGATATACTAGCAAGACCTAGGTCTCAGCTCTAAACTAGTGGCATGGGAAGTCCCCTGCAGTCAGCTAAATTGAGTTAAACTTGGTGATCTGTTGAGAATATTTTGCTTATTTCCTCTCCTGTTCATTTCAAACAGTAATAGTTGAACATCTTGTTCTACTGACAGTTTTGGATTTGTATGTATTCCTATAGTACTGTAAAGATTTTTGTGGGTTGATAAATGTGATTTCATGGGCAGAACAAGCAAGTACTTGAGTAAAAATTTCCTCTAGCTAGGAAGTCATGGTACTCATGTACCACACACACATGGTTATTACCCTCTGCAAATGCCGTTGTGATTCAGGCACTCTCCTTTTGGTTTTGTGCTCTTCTTTTTGCCACTGTAGTGGTTCTGAGAACTGCACAGACATTAGTGTTCACAAACTTGAACTTTGCTTCAGAAAGGCAACCAGATCTCATTGTATGACCTGGTGGATGCAGGAAGGGCTGTGGATGTTGTCTATTTGTACTTCAGCAAGGCTTTTCACACTGTCTCCCACAGTAAACTTCTGGAAAAACTGGCAGCCCACAGCTTGGACAGAAGCACTCTTTGCTGTGTTAAGAACTGGCTGTATGGCCAGGCCAGAGAGTGGTGGTGAATGGTGCTGCCTCCAGTTGGTGGCCAGTCACCAGTGGTATTCCCCAGGGATCTGTGTTGGGGCCAGTTCTGTTCAATGTTTTTATTGATGACATGGATGAGGGTATTGAGTACTATCAGAAAATAGTACTGATGACATGGATGAGGGTATTGGGTACTATCAGTAAATTTGCAGACAACACTAAGCTGGGAGAGTGTGTCAATCTGTTGGATGGTAGGAGATCTGTACATCTGCAGAGAGACCACGAATGGTTGGATAGATGGGCAGAGTCCAATAGGATGAAGTTTAACAAGTCCAAGTGCCAAGTCTTGCATTTTGGCCACAATAACCCCCTGCAATGTTATAGGCTGGGGGCAGTGTGGCTGGACAGTGCCCAGGTGGAAAGGGACCTGGGGCTACTGGTCGACAGCTGATTGACCATGAGCCAGCAGCGTTCCCACGTGACCAGGAAGGCCAATGGCACCTGGCCTGTATCAGGAATAGTGCGGCCAGCAGGAGCAGGAAGGTCATTCTCCCGTTGTACTCGGCACTGGTGAGGCCACACCTGGAGTGCTGTGTTCAGTTCTGGGCCCCTCAGTTTAGGAAGGATGTTGAGATGCTGGAGCATGTCCAGAGAAGGGCAACAAGTCTGGTGAGGGGCTTGTCCTATGAGGAACAATTGAGGGAGCTGGGGTTATTTAGCCTGGAGAAAAGGAGACTCGGAGGTGACCTTGTCACTCTCTACAGCTTCCTGAAAGGTGGCTGTAGTTAGGTGGGGGTTGCTCTCTTTCTCCAGGCAGCAACTGACAGAACAAGAGGACAGTCTTAAGCTGCGCCAAGGGAAATTTAGGTTGGATGTTAGGAAAAAGTTTTTTACTGAAAGAGTGATAAAGTTCTGGAATTGTCTGCCTGGGGAGGTGGTGGAGTTGCCATCCCTGGATGTGTTTAAAAAAAGATTGGATAGGGCACTCAGTGCCATGGTTTAGTTGAGGTGGTGTTAGGGCATAGGTTGGACTTCGTGATCTTGAAGGTCTCTTCCAACCTGGTGATTTTGTGACTCTGTGAAATTGTTGGGTTTGAGTTTCAGTGCCCCAAGGGCCTCCTTTCTTCTTTTTCTCTTACCTCTTCTGGTACTTCCATGGTCATACTCATTCTTTCTGGGTCTTCCACCAGCTGGGCTGCTCTGACATGGCAATATGGCAGTTTGTCCTGGCAGGACACTCAGGAACCTCTGCACCTGGCCCTGGTTCACAGTGCAGAGACATGCCAGCTGGTTTCCTGCTATGGATAGCTTGTTTGAGGGCTGCTAGTATTCATGTCTCCCTGGAGATTCATGGGTGTCACTTCCACAGAAAAGTTGTGTGTAAGACTTGCATCATCCACACAGTGGTCAGAATTCCAGATCTTCTTCTCCTAAGCAGTCTTCCTTCTCCCAGTAGTACACTGCTTTTTGGGGTCTTTAAGGCATTGGGATTTCCCCTTGTAAAGCTGTTTAATACTGCATTTAAACAGAACAGAGATGTTGAAATATTCTCAAACAGACTTTATAAGCAAGTCTTCTCATTTCCTGAGGAAACCTTCTCTCAGGTGGAGCACTGGCTGTCTGGTCCATCCAAATATATTCTGCAGCTGTTGCTATTTTCAGAAGCACAGGAAGGACTGGTGTCTGACTCAACATTTAAAGCAAAGGAAATTAATCTTTGAGCAAAACAACTGGCATTATTAGCACCCAAGGGGCAGATGCTGTGGCTAATAACGGAAACTATTTGCTAGAGAATTCTCTGAAGGAGAGGAAAGTGGAGCTGTTTGCCCAGCAAACAGCTTGCTCTAGCTTATGAAATGGGAGCATTTAATAAACTCCCTAAAGCAACTGAAGTATTTAATAAATGGGAAAATAAATAAATAACATCCACCAAGGACAAATTTGGGAAAGGATACATATTCCATAAGGTGTTCTATTTCCAAAGCCTCTGTAGGCAGAGAGTAGGACCCTTGGGGATCTTAAGGACAGAAAAAGTTGACACAGCCCCTCAGATACTCTTATAAATTAAGTGGATCTGTTCTGTTAGCATTCATTTCTCTTAATTTATTTTTTCAATCATATTTCCAAGAATTTTTAAGGAAAGTAGAGAATATTCTAATGCATTACTTTATTTTCCCCTATTTTTCCAAACCCCCATCTCTGTATTTTAGAAAAAAAAAAATGCAAGTCTTCACAGGTTTCTAGTTCTGCAGGAAAATAATTTTTCTACTTGGAAGCAAGTGGACTGAGTGAACATTGAGAACCTGGTGGGCTTGGGTCTTATTGAATCTGAGGAGCAGTATTTTGTAAGTGGTATAGCCCTGATGTTATATCATTGAGGCTCATTGTGCAAAAAAACACCTAAAAGAGGTTGCTCAGCTCCTAGATACTGCTAGGGGGAAAAAAAAGCCACTCTAGACTGTTTTTTAAATTTTAAAATGAAGCTTTTTTTGGGCAGTATTGCTGAGATCTGTTAGAGTGTCCACTTGTGGATTCTGTTGGTGGCTTTAGCAGATGCAGGTGTTTAAAAAAAGTAATACTTTCTCCTTCTTATTTGTAGATAGAATGTTTTGAGAGAGTAACTAAGCAGAGGCCTGGAGATTATGAAATTTGCTTAAGTGTTAATGGGTTGATTGCTGAGTTACAGTCTGCCGTCTTTACTGGAAATTGATTGACTAGTGCTGCAGGTCTTCACACTTGACGCTCGGATTTGACTCGAAAATTCTGCCAAGTCTTTTACTCTGAAATTTATCTTAATTAGATCTGAAAGACCTGCCACAGCAGAATAGTCACACCGATTAAAATGAAAAACAGGAGAAATTACTGATCAAATTAATCATAATGTCGGGTTACAGCTGTAGGTCTGATGTAATTTGCCACTCCAGTGAGTTACATCGGCCCAGGCGGAGGAAAGAGAGCTGGTTTTACGCTGATCCGTAACACCAGGCAGCTTCAGGCAGCCCATCAGGATGCTTGTTCCATTCATTTTCTTGGCTTATTCTGACCTTAGAGATGCAACTAGAAACAATTTAGGCAAAAGAAAAAATATCCTTTTATTGAAGGGGTTACACTAGAAACATGAGCTTTCCAAATCCTTCTTGTTTCATTTTTTGCCTTTCTCCACCAACCTTCTACTTTTGTTTGAAGTAATTAACAATTAATTACGTGGAAACTGGAAAATTAATAAGTCAGAGGTTACCATCTCAGACACAGTAAGAAAAGAACTCTTTGTGGGTTAGGATATGAGGAAATTAGGATCATTTACACAAAGGGGCATTTAGCAGTACAAGTCCTTCTGCCATCGTTTGACACTGGCCAAATGCCAGGCACCCACAAAAGCTGCTCACTCACCCTCCCCAGCCGCATCTAGACAGAGAAGAGAAAAAAAATTCAACAAAAGGTTCATGAGTTAAGGACCAGGAGAAAACACTCCAAGGGCAAAACAGGCTCAACTGAGAAGTACAAAATGAATTTAATACTAACAAAATCAGAGGAGGATAATGAGAAGTAAAATAAGCCCTTAAAACACCTTTTTTCCCCCAACCCCTCCCTCCTTCCCACTGACAGCGCAGGAAGACAGAGCATGAGGGGTTTAGTCAGTTCGTCACCCGAGATTTTCTTCCACCTGGCTCAGGGAAGGAAGTCGTTCCCCTGTTACACCATGGGGTCCCTTCTCACAGGAGGCAGTTCTCCGTGAACTTCTCCAGCATGATTCCAATCTCATGAGCAACAGTCCTCCCAAAACTGCTGTGGCTTGGGTCACTCTTCTGGAGGTGCAGTTCTCCAAGGACAGACTGCTCCAGCCTGGAAGCAGGGCCCCCTCTCTCTCCACTGGGTCTCCCACTGGATCAAAGCCTCCTCTAGGCATCCACCCGCTCCAGTGTGAGCACCTTCCCCACGGGCTGTGGGTGGATCTCTGCATCCCCCATGGACTTCCATGGGCTGCAGGGGGACAGCCTGCCTCACCATGGTCATCACCACAGCCTGCAGAGGAATCTCAGCTCCAGCACCTGGAGCTCCTCCTGCCCCTCCTTCTCCACTGACCTTGGTGTCGCCATGTTGTTTCCCTTACATGTTCTCACCTCTTCTCTGGCTAGAAAAATCTGTGCCCCACTTTGTTTTGATTTTCTTCTTAAATATGTTATCACAGAGGCATTACTATAATCTCTGATTGGACCAGACTTGGCTGGTGGCATGTCCATCTTCAGAGCCATCAGGGACTGGCTCTGCCGGACATGGTGGAAGCTTCTTGCAGCTTCTCACAGAAGCCACCTCTGTGGCCCCCTTGCTACCAAAAACCAGGCCATGCAAAACCAACAGTTTCTCCTAGCAAGTTGGAAATCAACAATGAGACTTGATAATTTTTAGATATGATGATCCTAAAATTTATTTTAAAATTTTGTACTCATCATATATTCTACTATGTATTATAACCTTTTTGTCTGTAACATACAAATCACCAGCTGAATCTGTGTTAATAGGTAATGAGTTATGGGTCTTAAGGGGCTCCAGCATATCACTTTCTACTGGAAGAGAAGCCTTCTACAATTCTTCTAGTATTTGTTCCACCATCAAGATTTGAAAGGTTTTTAGGACAACTTGTCTTGTAGCACCACTGGTTTTTTTGCAGCTGATCCAGGACAAAGACAAGAAATAAAGAAGTTTGCCACTGGCTGAGAAAGGAAATGAAGTAAAGAGAGTAAGAAAGGATTGATAGCCACTATGAGTCTCAGAAAAAAGAAAGTCTTACCTCTGAAATACACACAATTTTTATTTTGATGCTATAATACCTTAGACTATGCATAAATTTTCAAAGTGGTTTTTCTTTTCCAACAAAAATGTAATTCTATAAAGTTGGTTTCTCCCCTGCCCAAAATTTCATTTTAATTTTCTATTTTAGGCCTGGTAAGTTGAAATAACCATGGCTTTAAATTTAATGCCTTTTGTTTAAAATTAGCTTAATATATATATAAAAAAAAATTATTATACTAAATTCCCTAAAAATATTGGCTAAGCAAAAGAAATTGAAAATATTTTAATTCATGGTGATGATTTGAAATCTGCTAGAATACTTAATCATTTTCAAATGCAAGGTTTTTTGCTGAGACATTTCAATATTACATCTTTCATTTTCATTTGCATCAGAAATTGTATGGTAAATTACAATAATTTCAGATAATTTCCCACAGGAGAGGAACTTGACTTATTTTAGATAGCTTAGACATGACCTAATATCCTGTGAGGATTCCAGTTGGCGAACCAAGTTAGGTTATGTTTGTGAAAGAGACTGGAAGGCAAAGCTGAGTTTCCAGAAGACAAAAACTGACATATGGAAACAGCACTTCATATATTGCTAGGATTATCATTTTACTAAAGGAATCATGATGGTGCATTTTGGTTCTTAAAGGGGATGAGATGTTTTAAAGCAGCAATCACCTCTGCAGTGTCTTTGTACAAGTATCAAGAAATACTTACATGCTTGTAAAAAGCATTAGGGAAGCACTCAGATTTGGGAGGATCCCAGTCTTTAGCAAAAATACTGATGCTGTAAAGAAAACTCTAAAATCTAGGCCCAGTCACGTTACAGAAGGATGCTCTTTGCTATTGATGGCCAGTAATTTGATGATTCTGAATGACTGTGATAATAAATGATATAAAAATTGTTAGTTGTGAATGCACTCATGATTTTCACCATAGTAACCCTATAACTCTGTTTGCAACCTTCTAGAGAGCCAAATCCAGCTGGAGTGCTATCTTTATTTCTTACCGCTCTTGTCCCAGTTTGGGTATCCTTGTGAACTGGTGGCTCCAGCTGGAACAGGACAGAAAATTGTAGAGGGCTGATCTCCTCTTGGCCTTTTCCCAGGAGTTTGGGGACGGCTCACAGAGTGACAAGTAGAGCTGCCAATGAGGGTGCTCCATGGGCTATGAGGCAGGTGGGGCAGATGATAAGGACTAGGGCTGTATTGGGATTGAGATCCAGGAAGGGGCAAGTAAGGAGATGTCAGTCTCATTCCCAGGATTCATCTGAGGATGCTGTTTCCAGCAGTGTAGAATTCCTCAAGGACAGGGCCTGATCTTAGGGAATAAAAGGAAAATGCTGGGAGGAAAAGAAGGGTGAAAAAATGTCTTTGTTACTCACAGTGCCTTTATTCCTACTGGTGTATTCTACTGGGAAAGAGAGAGAAAAAAACAATATTGGCATTGTAAAAGACTGAAATTTTATCACTGATCACCATTCTGGAATAAGATGCTGTGTGCATTTCCATCCTACCTGTGTGTCTGCAACTTTTTACTTTATAACAAGACCTAACTCCACTACGAGAGAAGTAGGCAGAAGCTTTCTCACAGCACTCGAATGAGACAGGAGCAAGCTCAACATGCTATTATGAAGGTTTCTTGCTCTTCTGCCTCCCCAACTTTATAGAATTGCAGCTGCCTTGTTTGGGTTATTTTAGCTGTCTTCTGACACTGAAACATGTTCTCCATGCAATCAAAATGTGTCTGACAGAATTTTCAGTTCATGTAAAACAAATATAAAAATAAACAGATCTTGAGAAAACCAAGCCATTCTAAAAATCCTTGATGTTTTCCCCATAGACATTCAAAGAGTATGTCTAGGGGGAAATCACTGCTACTTCAAATGTAAAAGCAGGTATAGAGATAACACATGTCAATCCTGTAGACCCAAGCTTGGCAGTCCATGCTCTCATGAGCGAAAACTGCAGGAAAAGAAGAGTAAGGAATTCTTTTACTGCCCTATAAAATCTGCATATTTAGCTCTAATCTAATTATCAAATTATGTCTCTGCTTACTGAATTCACTTTTGACAAATAATTTGCATCAGGAAGCAAATTGCTCTAGTAAATATGTTGTTGGAGTCAGGAGCATGAGACTGCAGTCCCAGGTCTGTCACTGTCTGGGATATCACTTCGCCTTTCTTTTCCTTTCTTGATTCTCCCACCACTATTTGATCACTTTATACTAAAAACCTTTACAGTTTTTGGTGTAATGCAATGAGGCCTTGATCTTTCATTGGGCTTCTGGGTACTGCTGCAACACTAATACTACAAAAGCAAGGAATATTCAAAGGAGGAATTGCATAGCCCCCATCACTCTCTTGCTGAGAGTAGTGAATTCAGAGTAGTATTGCTTTTGACTTCAGAGGACATAGAATTGGTATCCATTTTGTTTTCAAGTGTATTGAATATTTTGAAGTTTCTGTCAGCTGCTCAGTGTGCTGTCAAATGCACTAATGAAAGGTTTTCTAAAGTTAATTTTCCTACTCATAATACAATACCCAAATTTGCTTTAACACTTGAAAAAATCCATCCATACTAAAGAGAATCAGTTGCTTAATCCTAAAATTAAAGGTTATTGCATGCAAGAGAAAATAATTACATGCTCAAAGTATGGAAAAAAGAAAACTTTTTTAATATGTAGGTATTTGTATAATTAAAGACTAATCAAGCATGAAGGCTGCTGACTAAACCAGAAAATGAGATTGTTGGCAAGCAATATTGTAATGTAAATGCCATTTTTGTTTAAGTACTAAGGAGCTGGAGGAATGATATCCTGAACAGATTAAAAGCAAACAGCATTGATAATAAATATTTATCAGATTTCAAATGAAACACAGAGATTTTTATATTTTACATGCAAAATATATTGGCATTGAAGTATTCAGTCACTTTTCAAAGGTTTGTTCACATCTTCACTTTAAAACGTTGAGAACAAGCACTCACTAGTGATAGAAACAGCTTGAAAACTAAGTCTTCATCTGTAGCAACATCAGTAATGTGTAGGCAATGAAAAACAGCTAAGAGATTCTAACACAGTTAACTACAGATGTATAAGTACAACTCCTGGGGCTGGATAGTCAGAATTTGAGTGGTCTGTAAGTGTTTTACTTTCTCTTTTTTCCAAAATGTGTACATTGATTTTTCAAAAACAGAGAGAAGCTTCTGAAGTTAAATCCATGCCATGAAACAAATATTTAGTAAAGTATTTATGGAGGGCTTATGTATATACAGAAATTAATCCAACATAACCAGCATTTTGGTGTGGAGAACTGATCTAATTAAAGGTCTGTGTCATCTTGGTGCAGTGTTTTAAGTTTGTAGTAAACTATTGCACTGGTTAAGTATGCTCATCATATACATCTTTGAGTTATTGTAACTTTAATCTTGTTTAGAAGTGGATATAAAGATATTTGGCTTCATCAAGGATTCAGAAGAATAAGGAAATACAAGAACACTGAATGTGTTCCTATTCCCATTTATTTTCTTTTCATTACACTGTTCCCAAAGTTGGCACTACTCAGCATGCTGATGTCCAACAGAAACCATCTCTTAATCAAATCTGATCATACAACAATTTAGGCTAATTTAAAACATCCTTTGAAATCTGTGAAAAGAGGCTTAAAACCAGTGGTTATGATAGTGAGCCAATGAATACCTTTGCCTTAGTACATGCGCTGTGGGCGGTTGCATCCTTTGTGTTGATGTGTACCTCCTGTTTTTTCCTCACACATTTACTTTTTGGAATAATCTTCATCGCACTTAATTATGACAGACATACAACACTATGTCACTGACAGAGTTATTGAGGGAAAGTGACAAAAGGGATTCTTGAATGTAAGGCTGCCTGCAACATTATTATTTTTTTCCTATCCTAGTGTAATTATATTCTATTTGCCTTTGGACTAAAGGAGTGTAGACAAGTTAAAATTAAATAATACCCTGAAAAAGTCTAATACTAGTCTCTTGAATAAGCATTGATCTAATTTTCAGAAGGGCTGAGTCACTACCATTGATATGAACTGTAGAACTTATTATTTAGCCCTCAAAGGAATAAAGATACAGATTTCAACCTCTGCATTTCTTAGAAAAGCATTACTTGTGTCTATAGGTTTTATCACAGGAAACTGACAATTTTCAAATGCCAAAATTCAGACGAAGGTTAGCCCAAACCATCCTGATTCATGCAATGTCCTGTGTTATACCTGAGTTACTGATCTCTTAAATGTATAACTTCACAGATGGGTATATTAATATATCAACATTAAGGAATTTTTAATAAGGATTTTGTAAGTCCTCTAAGCAATTCCTCTTTACATTAGTTTAATGATACTGAGAATTATGTTGGTAAAAACACACTAAGGAAAATAGTAGGAAAAGTACAAAGCTTTGTGTGTAGACAGTCAGTCTACAGTGGTCCAACAAGAGAAAAGTAGAAGATGCAGTAAACCACATTTAGATCAAAGCTATGCAACTGATGGTCTCTGAGCCAGGTCTGACCCATAGGAAGTTTCTATCAACACACCAGGTGAGCAACTAAAAGAAAATTAAAAGGCTTTGAAGGCAGCTGCACATTTGCTTTGCCCTCAGGCATGTAATTGCTTGTGGGTCATGAGAGCAGCCCGAATACCTGAGAGGTGGGGAGGTGAAAAATCTGCCTTTTGATACTTGTTTGTTTGTTTGTTTTTTCGTTTTTCATACATAGTTGGCTGAACCATAGTAATAAGTTTTAGCTTGCCTGTTAGCAAAAGAGCCTGATTCTTTTCTTCTACAGAGATAACTGTGTTTCCCAAAGATTAGTGGTCCTATCAAGCAGGTATTCCTTTTTTTGTTTATTTTCAAATGTAGTGTTGTTTAAATTGTAAGCTACAAGAACAGTTTACCTGTTATTTCTAGAAGGGACATTTACCACAGTTTTCTGATGAAATCATAAAATCGTGTAAATTATTTAAAGGCTGAAACAGATGCTTTCACAAATCATTAAACTACCTTGTGTCTTGGAACACGGAGAGGATATCCCTGGGATATTTATCTGAGGGGTCTGCGGGTTGAAAGAGGAATGGAGTCAGCAGAAAAAGAAGCAGTCCCATACAGAAAGAGCAATTATTCACAAAATAAAAATGAGGATAATGGTTAGAAATGTCAGCATATATATCTGAAATGTCTTTGGTGTGGCTATTACTTATGAAAAAGTCATTACTGCCATTTTGCACGAAGTACCATGCAGTTATTTCATTGTAACCATGACTTGTATAGCATTCATATATGTGGAAAACCTACAAAGAAACCTCAAACCACCTAGTGAAATGTAGCATGTCTCCCAGCTCTATGGCTTTATATTCCTTGACAACCATCAGGCTAAACAGGGCTTAAAAATGCTCAGCACTAGTGTACATCATCTCCACTTACCTTCATGAATCAGTAAGGACACGCAAGCCTCATCTTCACTGTGTGGTTTTGAAAGTCTTAATGTGATTCTGTAGACTAACAATATCCTTTACTCCAAACCATAAAATGTAAGATCAGAGTCCAGGTTAGAGCTTCACTTGGAAGTCTGAAGGTCAACCAGATGCTGCTCTTCTTTCCAGGACTGTCCAAAAAAGTTGCCTTCTTTTCAGAGAGAATCTCAGCAACAGATATTGAAATCTGTGGATGTTTTTCTGGACATGCTCAATTTGCTTTTGTAATTTTTTCACAGGAGAAAGTCTTACTGCAAGGATTAGGCAAAAATCAGACCCAAGCATATTCCATCATCTCTACAAATACTTCAAACCAGAAAAGGAAAACAATAAAAGCCAGGCAACTGAGAAAACTTTGCATGGATAAAATAAAACTCTTAAGTCTGCTTTCCTTCATTCTGCTTTGTCATATGCGCATGAAGCCCTTGCCATTTGAGAATTTTTATTCAAAATAAAGAACTTAAAACAGGGAAATTTCAATACCAAAACACTTTCTTTGGGAACTTATGGAAGGAGACACTTACTAAACACAATCAAAATGCCCACCCTTTTTTGAACAGTTTCAATTCCAATGGAAAGAATAATAGTGTAATAACTTCTTCCACCACATATTTTAAAGCCTGTTTGAAAAACAGTTGTAACAAAATACTGTAAATTAATTCAAGTATCAAATATAAACTTGACGTTAGGGTGCTGTTTTTAAATTGACATGGGCTGCTTCAGCACTTCAAGAAATGGCATAATGACCTGAGGAGGAGAAAGAAAAGATCAGAACACTTCCCACTTCTTACAGATGAAATAAAGTTTTCCCTATGAAATAAAGTCAGTCATACCAGTAAGATGGTCCTGCACCGAGCAAATGAGATTTACCTAAAGAGCTGAGGTTCGTAATCATCAGGGAAATAACCACTCTCATTTTCGTATAACTTGTTACTTTGCAAAATTTCTGGTGTTCTTTTAATAGCTGGACAACTCAAGACCTCTTTTTCATTATTTTTTGTTGAGAACTGTAGATTCACTGAAAAGCAAATCTATTCATGGCATCTAGTTAAATCATCTCATAAAATAGTATCTTAGCCTCAGGTTCAAGCTTTTCACTGCACCTGATTCAGACATGAGGCTTCAACCAGGGTCTGCACATGCTTGTGAATGCCCTGATTTGGCAGAATAATACATGCTTGAGGGCTTTTACTTTTCCATCTTAAAATATAAATAGTTCTCTGCTCATCAGGCCAGAAAGAGAAGTTATTCTCCTATTTGCCCCAGTGTGCATGGTAACTTTACTAAGGAAACATTTCTAAACAGCGGCAGAGAAGTGTTACAAGACTAACTTACTGTGTATAACATGTTTTCTGTTTGAGAATTGTCTGCTGGAAATTTTAATTAAAAATGTCTGTCAGTGCTAGGCAAGCCCACAAGTAGCTGGGTAAATACTCCAGATGTAAACTAGGACTGCTTTGTCTTTGTTCTCTCTTGGGAGAAGAGGGGCTGATTGTATAGGTTACATGATATCATATCAGTTGTTTGGATGGGAGAGTTGCCACTTTAGCATAACATGAGCACTATTTTTCCTGTGATGACTGCCTGGTGTTTGGACTGCATCTGGCTGATTTTCATTTTATAATCATGAAAACTGAAAAGATACTTCCTAAGCTACTTTAAGGGGGAAAGATGATTGATTCAGGAAGATAAGATACATAGGGAGCATATGTATGATTCAGATGGATCAGAACTTTTTAAAAATAATTGGTATTTTCCAAGCAAAAGGAATAATCTTCAATGTAGGTAATACGTGATTTTCCATCATTCAACATTAATTCTAATATAAGGAAGTGCTGAAATTCTTCCAGAAGGTACAGATAAAATAAATCCCTAAATATCAAAATGTTAGCTCCAACAGGATTGAGACTTTATGAGCAAAATTTGACTTCTAATGGCATTAGGTCTATACAGACTTTAAAATAAGAGGAATTAAAGTTTCTGGAAATAAAGTTTTAGCCTTCTTGTTTTGATAAAGATCCATGACCCCTGGCCCTTTAAAAATTGAATTTAGTCTGTAAAAATACCACTTCTTATTGATCACATGGTTATTAAAGTCAGTCAAATGCTCAATTTATATGTCAACCACTTGTAATATTTCCTGTAAATATTAGAACAAAAGAAGAACGTGATAATATTTTGTTCAGTTGCATTAGATTTATTCAGCTTTTCATCACTGAGAAATAACAAAAGTGGCACTAAATAATGCATTAAATATGCCAAGCATTTATGAAAGCTAAATTAATTTACAGCTGCATCATGTATGTGGTATTTGCACACAATAGTTCATGTATACGAAGGCCGGAACATACCCATCCATGTAACTGAGTGTGACAGTATAAATAGACCATGGGTTCTCATTCTCTCCTTTCAGTACACCTTCCTACTTCCTGCCACATACTTGCAACCTTGGGAAGGTGTGGCTTATTTGTTGAACCTCAAGGAGAATGAAGAAACACTATAAGTCAACAGATATTAATTAAATGTTAAAGGCAGGTTTTAAAGTACCTTCAATATATGTTGCTTCTAGTGATCTTCAAGTGCACTTACAAGGGAGGTCAGGGGGAAGATCTTTAGATCCCCCAGGCTCCCCCAAGATGCCTTTCCATAACCAAATGCTTTCATATGAGTAATCAAAAGAAACCTTTAGTCAACCACTGGGGAGTCTTTACAGCCTGGCTTCGATTGCAGTCTGAGTGGAGGCCTGTGAGCAGGACGTGTTTGTAAGCATTTCTAATGGCATTTTGATGTACATGTACAAAATTGATGTCGGAAGGATCATTGTAAACTCCCAAACAGTGGAATATTGAGGACATTTTCAGGTGGCAGTCAGATTCTGGCTGGGTGAGCCCAGTATATTTTCTCATGTCACAGTTGATTAGGTTCACAGGGAAGTGGAAAGAGTAAAAAATTCTCTTATTACTGCAGCAATGCCATATCAGCCTCTTTTCCCTTTGAATGCAACATTAGTTTTTGTCCAGAACTCTAACTGCTTTCTACAGTTTGGGGAATTGTAAAGCAGAAACAATTTTCCCAGCTAGGCTGACCTTCACAGTAATGAGAAATGACTGGAATTTCTCTCTATTTCTCTAACATTTGGTGAGGGGGAATAGGAGGTATGTGTTTGTTTTACCTGATATTATGTTGTGGGCGTCTATTTGGCACTTTGAGACTAATTTTTTTCCATTCAGGAGATTACATGGACTGCTGCACCATCTGACCCAGTAGCCAGTCCTTGAGTGTATAGAGAAGTGACAGTAATGCACTTTAAACCTTCTGTTATCACAGCAGTGATGGCATTTTGTTTCAGCCATTAAATGATTTTTTTTTCAATGGATGGCTATTTTCATTTACTCTTCAGTACCTGTTCAGGTGATGAGCAATAATCTCGAGAAAATTTAAGATTCATTACCAGCCAGGTAGATAGGGAATTCTCAAAGTGAACATACATCTGCAGACTGCTTTCCTTGTGAGTCTGGTGCTATAGAACTACAATGCTGATCATCTCTTGGGGATGGGATAAGAAAATTCTGCAGTTATGTGCAAAGCAGCACATCTGTCTGGAAACAGGAGTTTCTTCCTTGCTCTTTCCAGGTGTTTCAGAATAAACCTCTTTCCCTGTGGAATCTAAGACCTCCAGCAACGCAAGGTGGTCCAGGCTTGGTCTGCCCTGCAAATGCAGAATTAGAACTGCAGAGGTGTTGATATAACAAGGCAAGGATTCCTAAAGCAAACTTCGGTGCCAGGAACAGTGAAGGCACTATGGCAGGGCATTAAAGGCAGTGGGCCACCCAAGTAAACAATCAGGATCTCAGGCACAGCTTACACTGAAGACTATACTGCTGCATCTTCATGGTGGCATCGGCATGAGCTAGATGGGATTGGATAGGACTCCACCGGCTCCTGATTACAGTGTAGGCCTCCACCACTGCCATCTGTGCTAGTTAAAATATCTAGAATTCCTGGAAAAGGGCAGAGGTGAAAGCACTTCAAACAGAAGACAAATGGAATCAAATCTCTGGCTGCAAATCATTCACATATGAAAGCTGAGTGGTAGTTTCAGGAAATTCATAAGTTTCGAGTGTTTTCCCTTAATTCTGGCTTTATTATAGCTAGAATAGGCTATGGAAATGACAAAATATCATGGAGGAGGCAGGTTTTCACCTCTTTTTACTGTGGAGGAATAAATGTTTTCATGTTATTTCTAGAAGAAGAAGGTTGTGTAACACACCGTAAACTTTCAAGAGTTTGACTGTACTCCTCCACTCTTGCTGTATCTGAAAGGCCTGAAATAGTGGACATATTCCATAAGGTTGGACTGCTATATTCCTAGTTAATATCAGTGTGTTATAGCCATGATGTTAGGACACTGCTTTGATTCCCTGTTAATAGTCCATAATATGGGGAGCAAAGTCAAAGACTGTTAAATTCCATGATCATGTTCTAACACTAAGAGTGCAATATCTCATTGATTGCAATTAGTGGGGCCATCAGAGCCTCCACTTGAATTTTTTAAAGACATCAGTGTTAGTGGCATGCTATGATACTAACAGGAGATTTTTTTTCTGATCTGGTCCATTGCTCAGAAATACCTGTATGTCTGCAGCTCATCGATTACAAATGAGGTCAATACGGGGAAAATCCTTGAAATTACAAGAAACATTTTCCTTGTATTGATACAGAGTAAGCTTTATTTAGATACTTTTTTTCTAATTTTATATTAAACTATTTGGTACTCATGCTTGCATTTCTCTTCTGATCTTTTAAGGCAGGTATTTCTTGAAGCTCTCAACAGACTATCTCTTAGCCAGTGGTGCTTCCTCTGTGTATTCCCTTTGCTAAGTACTTGATTATCATGAGTAAAAAAGATTGGATTCATTTGGCCCCTAAAATGAACAGGAATAAACTAAAGCAAAATCTGAGTGAATCGAGACAGATCTCCTGTCTCTTACTTTCTAGGAAAGGACAAGACACAGGAGGAATGAGCAAAGTGTCAAGACTGTCTGCACACTTAGATTTAAGTTTTTTTCAGGAGACCCTCTTTCTTAGTCTTCAAATAAGACTGGAAAATATTTTATATCCTAGGAACACTATAAGATCTAAAAATGAGATTATAGACTGTTATGATAGAGAAAACCAGAGATCTCAAACAATGCTTGATAAAACAGAGCTCAGATAATGCCTTTGCTTAAATTAGTTGCAGGAAATAGGTTGATAGTCTGAAGCACTTCTTTCTTTTTCTAGTAATTAGCAGTGCCCTTCTTTATGCACAATTTGCAGTGTCCCGATGTTTGATTCATACTGCCATTTATACCTAACGCCTCATGAAAGGACACTAATTAAATATGCTCAGTATTCATCAGTGTTCATTGCAAAGTGATTGCAAAAGTCTTCATTTTCCACTGATAACATTATATTTTTGTCCAGTGAATCAAACACTAAGTCTAATGCATCATGCTAGGTTAAAACAGATCCCACTCTGTAGAAGGTCAAGTGCAATACATAGTATGAAAGCAGTGTAAATGAGATTGATCTTAGTGACTGTGAATTTTGGGAAGTTTGTCTTCATAGCACAACTAAAACTTTATGACTGTGACTTGTTTTCATCCTTGAGTTTCTCTTAAACACTCTGCACATGAGGAACATCAGTAGAGCTCTTGGCACAGCATCACATTCAGCGCCTTCCCTGCCAGGTGACATTGAGAAGCTTTTCACAGAGTAAGGCAAGATTTGACCCTGGAAACACAAAAGCATTTCCATGACTGGTAAATCAGTGTCTGGCACTGGCAGGCCTTACTGAAAGGGGCACTCCCTCAAGCATTTCTTATTTGACCAGAGAAGGAAAGTGTGCATTTGTATTAAATTGGGCACGCAAGACAAGATACACTCCAACTTTAAAAACAGCATTAGTGTCTCCACACCAAGTGCTTTGGGACTTGGATTATATGCTTGGCAGTTTTGTGTTTGTTTTTCTCTCTTAGGTAGAAGTGACAAATCACTGGGTGAACATCCCCTGTAAGAATGAAAGTTTTTCTACCTCCTGATGTCTGTCCCTGGTGTATTATGAAGGAACATTGGTACTTCTGTATGTAACAGTCTAAATGTGAGAAAACTGATCAGCCTGTCTCAAAGCAGTGGGCTTACTAAGAAAGGGACAAAGGCATCTAAGATGTGTGGAGAAGTTGCCTGCAGCTACTAGGGTACATCAGTTATCGATGTCATGGTCCACTTGGGGCCATCTTCTTCAAAATGGGAAAGCTTATGGATAGGCTGCTGTGATGAGAAATGCAGGTGTGGAGTCTCAAATACATGAGTGGCACAAAGGGGCTGTGTTTGTCCTGTCTGCCTCTGGCAAGTGGTGGAAGCTAAATCTCACCAGGCTGCTAAACTGAGCATGAGGAACATTGTATCCTGCATCCCATCGGGCCCCACAGACTGAGTCCACACTCTCCCTATGGCTGCTAGGAATTCATTCAAATTCTAGAAACTGGCTGCAGGAGCAGTTAGGGAAACTAAAACCAGTATCTAAATATAGGAGAAATAAAAGCATTATATAAATATTGAAAACAAAGCTCATTCCTGGTTCTAGCCTGGAGGAAGCAGTTGAGTGCTGCCAGTAACTGTGGAAAGCCAGGACTTCACTGCTCTTTCTCTACATGCCTACAGGAAACCTCAGCATAACCTTTAATGTGCGATCTTCTAAATGCAAATAATGTTCATAGCAACTATTTTTTTTCTCCCTCCTACTGCTGACCAGAATTTATGACACAGCAGCAGAACAAGTAAGTGCTACAAAGAAGTGCCCAAGCATGTGTGCCATAGATACATAGTGCCAGCTTGCACCTCACCCTGCCATGATTTCACGAGCAGAATGCTCTTGTAAGAGCTAAAACCCACCCATCCCTCACCTTTTCCTCAGTATATTTCCTCCACCCCAATTTTCTTTACATCTACTCAAGCTGGATGGAGCTCCAGTGCTCCACCCTCTGGACTCGTACTGGGCTGAGCTGCTATACCAGTAATTCTTCTTTTTCTTCATGAATTCCTTCCAGAGAGCCCAGGACCATGAAGCCAATGGGCCAGTGCGGCAAGAATCTTTCCAGAAAACAACAGGGTACCAGTCTGCTGAAATGGGGATTTATAGGATTCTTAACTTTGGTGAAAAGGACTAAAGTATAAAGCATGAGGTAGCATTACTTGCTGCTGTTCATCAACAGCCAGACTTGCTCTCAGTCCCCCACTCTACTTGCAGCAGCATTTGGAGATTTCTGAATCTCTAGTGAAACCGACAGCACTTATTCCTCTTCCAGCTGTCAAGGAAGCTTTATCGTTTGCTGCCTTTACCATTCTGCCATTAATGTAGTCTTTCTGAAATATGCATAGTTCCTTTTTACCAATATAGACAACACTGAAAATAAAAATACATTAAATAAATCTGTTAAGCATGAATTATTGTCTTAACTTGGCTGAGTGTGCTTTTAAGTAATACTGATTAAAAAAGCTAAGGAAAGGATAGCTTTAAAAACTACCTTTTTCAAAGATATTTCCTTATCCAGGCTTTTCTAACATCTTAGTCTGTCTGTATTTTAGCACAGTAATTTTTCCTACCCTCCATGACAGAGTGCCTCACTGGAGTGTCAGAATCAAATCACAGCAATCAGCAGTTGGACTGGCTGTTCGCTTTTACCATCCTAGAGCAGTTCAGACCTCCCTCTGCTCCTGCAAAACAAAGATGAAATTGATAAAAAAGATGCAGAGTAGAAGTGGGTGTTAGGATCTAGAAGGACAGGCTAAGGCCACTGGGCTGCATGAAGTATGAGCACAGTCTCTTAACATTTCCTATTCCCAAACACATTGTCTTAGCAGACAAGCAAGACAAAGGAATTACGATTATCTCCACTTTACAGATGGAGAAATGAGTTAGCAAGAGATTAACTAGCTTGTCCAAGGTCACTTAGGGAGCCTGACAGGCACAGAACTAGGACCAAGATTTTCTGAGTTCCTGAGGAAGGATCAATCTCTGAGAAATAGTGTCCTAAGCTATGTTTCTTAATAGAAGAATCTCGTATTAAAACATTACAGAAGTAAAAATGCAATTTCTTTACCTTTCAGTTTGATTAATGGATTTTTCACAACACTACAATAAAGCAAATTCCTTTTCTAATATAGAGTATTTGAATCTTTTTTTTTTTTTTTGGTAAGAAAGTAATGATGGGGAAGAAAAATCCCCTTTTTTTGATTAATTGCAGGTGGATGTTGTTTTCTCTTCTTTTCTGGCCAATTATTTCTAGCTATCAAATAGATGTACTTTAAAGTGCTAGGATCTGGCATGATGATGAGCCAACTGGCAAGAGACCACCCTTTATAGATAATACATTAGTTGAAAAAAGTTCTCAGACCTTAATCCTCTAAGAAAAGCTGAAACCTTAGGGAAAAGCTTTCACTGTGTTAGTCAGTTGGTTCACCCTATTTGATTGCTGGTCAGTACATGAACCCTATTTTAGAAGTGATGTGATTTCTTTCTAAAGTAAGCTGTTTACAATGTTCTACAGGCTATTATGGTTCAAATGCTAAAGTTCTTGAAAGGAGTCTACATTAAAGCAGCATTCAAAAGACTGTAGGATTATTTTGTATTCTCTCTGAAATGGAATGTGATTTGATCTGCATCAGCTGATTTATATGAATTAATTTTGTTGGTTTGGTTTTGAGCATTTTATGAACTCACAGAGAGATTATTGACCCTTCTTTAAAAGTTTTTGAAAAGAAGATACAGCAATTGTCATCCTATGGTTAGTAATAATTACCATAATGGGTATAAATTCTTTTTAGGAGATGATTCTTTTTTCATAAGTAAAAACTAAAAGCCAAGGCAAAGTGAGTTAGGTGATGTGCACATCAGGACTTCTTGTGACTTCTCTTGCAGTGTAGTATTGCAAAATACAACAGCTGTAGAAAGCAGGATGTTGTGATTTAACCCCAGCCCCATGCAGCCACTCACTCGAACCCCACAGTGAAATGGGGGAAATAAATGAAGAGTAAAGGTGAAAAAGCTTGTGGGTTGAAATAAAGACACTTTAATAGGTAAAGCAAAGCCTGTGAGCACAGGCAAGGTAAAACAAACAATTAATTTACTGCTTCCCATGGACAGGGAGGTGCTCAGTCTTCCCCAGGAAAGCAGGGCTCTATCACATGTAACAGTGACTTGGGAAGACAAACATCATCCCTGAGTATGCCCTCTTCTTCCATTTTCCCACATCTTTTATTGCTGAGCACAATGCCATAGGGTACTGGGATGTCCCTTTGGTCAGTTGCAGTCCCAGCTGTGTGCCCCCCAACTTCTTGAGCACCCCCAGTCTCCTCCCTGGTGAGGCAGTGTGAGAAAAGACCTTGGCTCTGTGCAAGCACTGCTCAGCAGTAACTAAAACATCCCTGTGTTACCAACACTGTTTCAGCACAAATACAAAACACAATCCCATGCTATGTACCATGAAGAAAATTAACTTCATCCCAGTCAAAACTCACAGAACAGGGTCACAACCAACCAGGGATACTCAGTGAAGAACAATGACTGTGGAAAAATCTAAGGGTCAATTTTTAATTATTTTATTAGATGTTGATGTAGTCTTTCATTAAAAACAGTTAAATTTTTTTTTAAAATTACTAACACTTTCCTTGTAAATTGATTACTTTTGGGTCAGCACCTTTATTGTTCATGAGAAATGAGCATGTGGTTAAAGCGAAGCATAATTTAAGCAGAACAGTGCATTTTCTGTACCTTGGTTCTTGGGCTTGCCCTGTGTGATACAAAACTGTGTGGCAGTACTGAAGCTGGGGCAGAGGTCTGTGTTGCTTATTGCTGTACTCAGGATAACTAGAGTGAATAAAAACTATGGAGAAGGGGAACACCATGTTAGCACATAGTCAATTGTTTTTGTAGCCTGTGCAAGCATTTCTGCATTGCCTCTTTACAGTTTGCTTTCATTACAAGAAGTCAGTGTACATGCTCAGAGGCTTGTCACAGATTCCCAAAGATAAGAGCTGCAAGGTCCTGAATCTATCATTTTGCTTTAGATGCAGAGATAGTTATGCTGTCATTTAACTTAATGATCACTTGACTTAAACATGTCATTTGGGACCTAGACCGTACAGTCCCATATAGTTAACATTCAGAAGTAGGCCCTTGCAGGTTTCTTACCTCTCTCTGCTCAGATCTAAATCTCTAAGTAATTTATGGACATACCCAAAGACAGGCAGTGAGATTTGGTGTGCAGTGTGTCCAAAAACCAGTAAAGCTGCAAAACTCCATTTGCAATGTGTCCTTGTACAAGATGCATGCTTTTGTTATGTGCCTTTGGTACATGCCACCCAACCAAGCCACTTAAACATTTCTTCAGGTGCCTTGTATGGTCAGTGAAAAAACAGTCCTTGCCAGAAGACAGCTCAGAAAAGGGTGTCCTTTTGTAAAGTCTGGATTACCCCCAAAACCATCTGTTTCCCTTTACCACCTGTAGAGATGATAAAAGCTTTGTAACTTCAGTGTCAGATCGTAGGTATTTGTGTATTCCCCAAACAGACAGGAAGAAGACAAAAGTGTGGCTGAAGCATGGGCTAACTGTGTTATGGTACAGGCTACTTTTACAACTTTGTGTCAGAATATGGGCTTGAGAGGAGCATTACTGCAAGTCTTATTCTCCTAAACTAATGTAAGTTATATTGGAATGGTTGTGACACTGTTTTGTAAACTAAAAAGAACACTAGTCAAAAAGACTGCGTGTTTTGAAGATCATCACAAGTAGATTAAAGGCTCATCTCTCATGCAGTGACTTATATATGCCTATCATCTCTTCTCCTAGATCTTCTTCACAGCAGGACTGCTGTATAGGCTTCATGAGATGCAGAAAAGATGACAGAAATACATAAGTGTTTTGATTTACCTATAGTCTTCGCTCTTCTGTTCCTAATTTAGAATTTAGTGGGTTTATGATGTGTTGTGTGTCATGTGTCTGATTTAATATAATTATTTCAATAGTCATTCTTGTGATTCCAATGTTTATGTTTCACAACTCTTGTGTTGATATGTGAGAATTAGTTCTTTCTTTTATTACCTCAACAGTGCTTTGCTTCTGTAAATAAAATAAAAGACCTTTAATTTTCTTTATCCTTGGTGAGATTAACCTCTCTACACATTTTTTAATTGTGTTCTGCTTGGGCAATGAGACCATTCTAAAATGTATACATTACATATTTATTGGTTTTGCTTTAGTATGGCCTATCACCTAAATTAGCTGGTAGTCCATAGTAGGCTGCTATTTGTTCATTAAAATTTATGGAGCGATGTTGTACTTCATGCATTTTCTCTTGCATATTTCTTATACCCACATACCCAGAGCTGTGGACTTCCAGGTCTCTGAAAAGCATACTGAAGGCAACAGACTCACTTGTGATTGCTTCTTTATATTCTTTTTTTTCTTTTATGCCTCTGGTCTTTTGTCATTTGTCTTCAAGGAGGTTTTTCCTACAGGTTTGGCAAATACAGGTGTTCCATGTACCACATTGCCATGGCATTCCTTTCTTTTTATTACTGCATTTTTGTTCTGTAATACTGTAATTTGATTATTTTCCCATCTATTTTTACTTTAAGTTTCCAAATTTATAGTGTTAGTGTTTGACTTTTACATTTCTTACCTTGAGGTAAGCAAAGAGCAGGCCCCCAGCTCTACTAAGTTTTTCCAAACTTTTACCTCTTTTTTGAGGTAAAAGGTAGCCCAAGAATAATTTGATTATGCACTGATTTTTCCCAGTGCCTTTATTGCTACATATCTGATGCAGGACACTTTTAAAGAATTGATAATAAGCATTAGACATTAATCTCAGCTGTGAGAGAAGATTCTTTACTTGAGTTGCCCTTACATCTTCTGTTGAGTTCCCCTGAGTAAGGCACCATCTCCAGTTTTGGTTCTGACTAAGTAATGTATTTTGAAGATTCAAAAGCATTCTGTACTCAGACTATGGGATAGCATGCAGTTGCTAACTTCTACTCTAACTTCTTTCCCTGAGCAAAGAACAAGTTGTGGCAAGGAAGCAAGAGTAGAGCTTGGGGAGGGAGATTGCCCTGAAGGAGTGTAGGATTGCAGGTTGTTGTATCTGCTCAGAAGACACACAAAAAAACCTGCCAAACCCAAACCCGCAACAAGAAACA
The DNA here is from genome assembly GCA_020086605.1 of Lanius collurio. NCBI lineage: Eukaryota > Metazoa > Chordata > Aves > Passeriformes > Laniidae > Lanius > Lanius collurio. Next base: position 26,747,864 of record JACBWW010000012.1, on the reverse strand, counting down.
AATTAAGCTAAAAAAGAAATTAGGCCAATTAGAGCCATCCCTCCTGGGACAAGCACCATCCCCTCAACACTGCCAGTGATTAAGGGAGCTGGCTGCCATGGAGGCAGCTCCAACTGAAGGCAAAACCATCTGTGTCCCAAACAAGATGCAGCACAAGAGCTCTATAGTACTGCCCACAGTACCATCAAGCCTTCTTTTCCACAGCAGCCACTTGTACAGGTGAGTCGATGAGGCCTTGTATCCATGGCTACTCATCTCTATCCACCAACTGGGGGCCAGTTTGTGCTAATCATAAACAAGGGGCCTGTAGTACTCTGTAGTGCAGCTCTTGTAGTTCAACATACAATTTTCTTCCCTGATTTTGTTATATTTAACAGCTAGAGATGATGGTAATTGATACAAGTGAGTAATTTTTTCTCCTTAATAAGATAAGACTGTTAGGTCTAGAGCTCAGGTTAGCATTATTTGAGTTACTGTCATTCATTTTAAAATGAGACTTGATAAAAAACAAAGTGTCATATGTGACATTTACTACAAGCATGTGAATAAACAGAAAACCAGAAGGGATGCTAGGATGCTGTCCTGGGGTGATTTTATGATAATACTGTATTTCACTATCATCTGCTTATTGCCCAGAAATGGGTCCCATAGCTTTTAGCTGGGTCCAGAAGAGGGGGGAGAGAAGCCAGGCGAAGTCTTCAGTGCAGTTTGTGTTCAAGGGCTCACACACTCCCCTGCAGAGCCTCCTGCTTTTAGCCTGTCAGCTGAGGCAAGAAATTTTCCCATACCAGCATACTGAAATCCTTGGGTAACTTCTTCCTCTTCTGGAACTGTTCGGCCTAGCTGTGATCTGAGAACCAGGTCATCGGACCCCATGGACTGGCAGGGAGGCTGCAGGGATGCCACATCCCGGCCTTGGACCTCAGGAGGGGCCGAGCCAGCTACAGAGGGAACTCTAAATCCACCAGCTTTCTCTGCAGAGAGGAGGTTTAGTATCTAACACTACTCATACTTTTTCCTGTGCCCTGTGCTGGCACTCTGCTTGTTAAATAGTTTTTTTTCACTTTCATCCAAGAAACTTCTTTTGGGTGGGGGGGGGGAGGGAGTGCTGAAACCTGTCTTCTGGGGAGATGTTCCTTGCAGAGAGTTTCCCCCTAAACTTGTCTGAAACTGAGACAGATGCATTGGGAATTTCCCCACAACTTCAGTGTCAAGCTTTGTGATTGGTTTATCTTATGAAAAGTGTCTAGAACGTTAATGATAAGATTAGTGTTTTCTAAGTAATATATATGTTATCGGATCACAACTTCAGAGCTAAGTCAAGGCTTTCTTTTATGCCGATGCTCTGATAATGTAAACCAACAAACTTGAACCAGTTAACTTACAAAGACCAGCAAATCCAGACTTACATAGTATGCTCTCCTGGATTTACCATTTTCCTATGTAAAGTCAGTCTTTGCTTTTAAATAGCCTCTTGTAGTTATTTTTACCATTTGCCTGCTTCTTAGATAAAAACCTACATTTTGTGAACAGCTTTGCTAGTAACTTAGATGTTCATTCATTTCTGTACCTCAAAGGAATTTTTTGGCCTCCATTAATATTACCTGGATATATATTATGGCAGTGGCTGAAAATACTAGGTAAATACATAAATTGCTACATACTGTGTAGTAAACAGAAAAAATGTATTCCATCTGCTGATTTAACCTGAAATAAGAAAATTTGTTTTATCTTTGATCTTGCCTTAGTTTGGCATGGGTACACATGTAAACCAGTGCTGATGGGCTTTCAGATGTATTACCTAATGAGAAAACAAGCAAACAATGTGAAAGAAAGAGAATTTTATTATTTATTTTATTTTTCAGACAGGAAATTAAAAAAATGGAAATACGTGGAAGAATTGGACCCCTGGTGAGATTTTTAGATCTCTACCCTGTGACCCTAATCGCAAGACTTCCTTCTCAAACATAATTATCACTATTTCCATCACATATACTTTGGAAAGTTTTTCTTGTTTCCACATGAAATACTTATTTTCTAACCCTGAACTTTCCTTTTAAGCAAAATCAATGAAAAGCTATTGTTGCATTTACAGATGCCAGGGAGAATTATTACCATCATAGGCAGCAATAAAAGATATATTTTTGCCCTTGGTAGATTGAATTACTGAGAAATAACCTTATAATTACTGTATAAAACACCTTGTTTTAACACTGTTTTTAATATCCATAAAGCTTCTGATTTATTTTGCACATGCCAGCATCAATGCACTAAATTCTACCTTGCTCTAAACTGGTGCAATTACAGTGACATCTGTGGGACTCCACCTGTTGCATTGATGGCTCTTAAGAGCAATGTAATTTTTGGATGAATATTAGGAACAAAGAGAGAAGTCTGATTTCACAGACATTGATTTAAATAAGGAATTTAATTTTCTTGAAATAAAAGGAAATATTATGGTGTTCTAGCCATATATCAGGTAAATCTGCCTTAAATTAGGTCTTCTCCAGACCAGTGGGGAAAAGAAGTCTTCTGATATTCCCTAGTATGGGATTCACAACTGGAAATGCCAGGTAAACCTTGAGTATAGGTGAACATGGCAAATGGACCTTTGTCCCTCTCTCCCTGAAGATCTTGGTTCAGATGTCTTAGCGACCTGCAATTCTCAGTGGTCTCATAGTCTTCAGGAAAAAGAAAGGAAATTCCCATTTTGCACACTCAGATTGCTTTATTGCAGCGACAACTGAAAACCTGGTTCCTCGACCCCTGCAAAAGTAGCAATTTCTGGTTTAGTTTAGATTATTGAGCTTGTTTGCCTCTTCTACGTGGCTGATGATCACCTGGTCTTCTGCAGGTCATATTCCTTGTCTGTCTCTTTGAGGTGAAACTAGGAGGATTTTTACCTGCCTGCTGATTCCCATTATTGAAAGAGGACATAACACAGAATAAGTGCACCCTTGTTTTATGTTCAGTTAATACATACTTAAAACTAGGCCATCCCTTTTCTGCTCACCTTTCTTCTACTGACATGGTTTATAATATGTGAGTGCCTTCTGTGAAATTTCTTTTTCAAGGGGATATATTCAGCTTTAAGTTTGGAAAGCAAACAGAACATACCTCATATTTTGAAAGTAGTATTTGCTTTATCGCCTGTACAAGTATTATGAATGTGATAGGCATAGTGAAAGAGTTCTGCCTTAATTGCACTCGGGCTGAGTTCATCACAGTTTCTGACATGTTGGAGGTACATTAGACAGCAGCACTGTCTGACTAGGTTGTCTACAAAAGCATTTCTGACCCTTGACTTATCCCTTTTACTGGCACACTACCAGTGACTGCAAAGAGGTCTGCTTACTTCACCATTTCTAAAGGTATATTTTGGCAGATGGTTATGTAGATGTATATGTTCCTCCCAACCCAAAATGGATGAGATTAAGAAAATCATTGAGAATGATTTTTTGAAGACAAGTATTTCCACTCAATTTGGATAACACCCATCTGTGAGGGTGATCCATTTTACATTTCCTTTCAAGTAACCATTTTGGTCTGAACTAAATGTTTCAAATGACCTGAAATTTATTTATTTTCTATTTTTTTTTCACTCCAGGTCTGCTTGGACAGTGTTTTGTTATTGGGTTTTTTCATTTGTTTGTTTGTTTTTAAGGGGGTGAATAGGATGTTTCAGGGAAATTTTTCCCTCTGCAGAGAGAAAAATCCATTAGTTTCACAGCTGTAGGTGTAAATGTTTTGACTTCTGACTTCAATGCTTCTCTAGTTTATAGAGGCATAAATAAAAAAAAAAAAAAGTCCCCAGGCCTTTGGTGAGACTGTTTGATTTAAATAAAACATCAGTGTAATTAGCTAACACTAGTATTTCAAGTGAAATACTTATTCCTGCTTATTGCAGATTGCAGCCCATAAGAAATTGAAGAGACTGAATCTCACAGGATTTTCTCTATTTTAACTAATTGCAATTCTGCTGACCTCATTAAAATTAGATCAGATTTATATTCTGGTAGAGAGAAATCAGAGTCAGACCAAGAACTGGAATTTATGTTATTTTTAGCACCAAAATAATCCCTTGTTTTGTAAAGCACGAGAATTGCTACAGGGCCCATAAATATTTTGTGAATCTGGTCAACAGATAAAAGTAGAAAATACTTAGAACATGAAGAAATTCATCTGTCTATTGACAGTGCCTTATGGAAGAACAAGAATCTAGGTACAATAAGGCAATAATGATTTTAATGAAAAAGCTACAGACATTCAGGTTGTAAGCTGAGCTGCTGTTGAAAGATAGTACATATTTTTGCCCGTATAGCAGAATTCCTTGGCTGAATGTCTATGAATAGATTTCCATTGATAATAAATATACGGGAAATTATTTATTGTAAATGGTAATTAGACTTTTCCCAGGCTATGCATCCAGCCACTAGATATTGAGTAATAACCTAAGCATTATTTTGACATTCTGTCTCCATGGAAAAAAAAAAAAAAAAAAAAAAAAGAGAGGATGATAGTAGCTAAACTTTGCTATGTCTTTTGTTTAAAATACAGTAATATAACCATAGGCATAAGTTAATATTTGTGTGTGATTTTATGTAATGACATGTATAATGTGGAGTATAAGATCACACCCAAACTTTATCTATGAAATAGAAAAATCACAGTCACAAGAAAACAAGCACAAACTCTCTCAAATTACATGCAGGCTATCTAAGCCGTCTTTGCAGGATTTCAGCATGAGATTTTAACAAATTTGGAACTGATCCTTGCAGCAAAAAAAAAAAAAATGCAGTTTATACTTGCAGTCATCACTCACATTCATCTGAGAGTTCTTCTGTTACCTTAAGCAATATGGAGCTATGCTTTTGTTATAAGAGGATCTCGGTTTCATATACCCTCTTGCCATCAATTTATAGTGCCTAGCACAGTGACAATTGCAAAGACCTCAGAAACAATACATTCCTAGCCTATACGTTTTTAATTATATTTTCAAGTTTCATTTGCTGTTGGCAACTTGACATTATTTTGATTTTGCTGAGGTGAAATATATGAGTTTCAAATACGGCTTTAAAATTGATTAGGAATTAATATGGCAGCATTACAGATACAGTAGATTTACTGCTTCTTTTGCAGCTCAGTGTGAACTCCCATATGGAAAACCCATTGTGACCCGATTCAGAGTGACATGAGCAAAGTAGCTGATACTGGAGATAAGAGAAAAGGAGCCAAATAGGTAAAAGCAGAAAGGAGGTTTATGGCAGCAAAAAAAATTATACCTACTCCAAAAAAGAAATACTCAGGGAGGAATCACAGGAAAGGTGAGACATGGATGGATTATGAAAACAAAGCAAAAATCAAAAACTAAATAAACAAATTTAAAAAGCCTCCAAGGCAGTTGGTACATTTAAAATGTTCTCTATACCTCTTAGAAGAACGTAAACAAAATTAAATCTGGAATCGCCCAGCTGATGCTGAGCACAGCCCAGCCCCATGCTGCAGGCATCAGGCTGTGCTCCATCTAGGGCAGGACTTCATTTTTGGGAGCAGGTTTCTTGATGACAGCAAATGAGATGGAAGGGCCTGGGAGGAGACAATGTTCTCTGTGGGAAAGTTCCACATGTGGCTGCATTTGTAACATATGTTAGATATATGGCTGCATAACCCTTCTTCCTTTCTACTTCTATAGGAGCTGCATTGAGGGCACAATTTTCATCATGTTAAATACACAACTATTACCAATTTACACATAACTTTATCTACAGAGCAGGACTGCTGGTGAAAAAGGACAAGACTGGGTGTATGTATGTATTATAAACAGTGGCTTTAAATTGCAGTAGTCAGTCTTGTGCTATCGGGTGTCTTCCAATATGTTTACCCTCAGAGTAAGCTATCCAAATATGAATGTGGCAGGGGGTTGGTACTGTCTGCGATGCAGAGTGCTCACGTAGTGGTCATGTGAGGAGGCTCAGAGGTGTTCATTGCTCTATTTAGGAAAGGTGTAGCAGCAGTAAACTTCCCATTGGCAGACAGAAGAGTCAAACAAAGTCACACTTCCAGTCCACCACTGGGCATTCAGAACGGTACTAAAGTAAAAAAAGAGTGCCCAAGGAAAATATTAATAGTATCCTACTGAGGGATCCACAACATCCTTTTTTACATGCTTTTTTTCCCTTTCATAGACTTTCAGTGGCTATTCCTCACATCTCATATCTATTTTTTTGGAAATGTTGTTTGATGTCAAGGTTTTCAAACTGAATGTTTTCTTCAACTTTATTCATACTTCTCAAATCCTATTTTATATACTGAGATTTCAGCAAAACTCAAATGTCTAATTAAAAATAAGTGTCTCGACTGATTTGGTATCTCATATATTCTCCATGAAATCTGGAAAACAGGGAGAGAACTTCTCAAATACATGATATCAATTATGGTGTTTATGTCATTTTGACTTCGAGGTCAACTGATGTAAACACAGAATTAAATCCTTCCAATTTTCTAGATGCCTGTATTAAGAACCAGATTCTTATTTTGGACTAACTTGTATCTTTGACAAGAATCTTTCTACTGCACTCAGGAGCCATTTGTATTGTTCTTCAGTTTTGTATCATATCAATGCATCTAGAGTAAAGTCCAGTTTGGAGCTGAAAGTAGTGAAAAGAAAAATATTCCACATAGCTGCAGTTTCAGATCTGATCTTGTTCACATTCGAGTCAATGAAAATTCAAGGTACGCACTTAGCTTACATGAAAGCAAAACTATTTGGTCATGCCATGACATTACAGATAAACTAAAGTATCCAGATTCAAACATTTCCAGCTACAAAAATCAGGATCTTTGCAGAGCAGCTGACACAGTAGGATTTATTCTTCTAAGGGCAGAAGAGAAGGTCTATACCTAGAGGTTCGATTTCTAATATGAACATTTGAATAAAAAGTTCCAGGCATACATACTAAGACTGCATACTGTATTGTAGAACAAGATTTTCAGAAATATTTTCTCAAATACTTAACATGAAGCATCATATTAACATGGCGTGACCTCACATTGCATTTTTAACATTTACATATGCAAATAGTCATATTTACATGTGCACATGCCATTCACAAATTCAAATTAAAGGCAAATAAATGTTTTAGATTAAGGAGATTAATTTGGTGTGTCTCACAGTTAACACACTTTCTGCAGAGGCTAGATCACTGAGACCCTAGTGCTGGGCTGTTATCCGAGAAGACAGATGGCAATTTCCTTTTGATAAGAGTTTGGGTTTTTAGCAGTGAGGGAGCCCAGAAGTAACCATTTTTCTTGTAGGGAAAGCATCTTTCAGAAGCCAGATAAATCATTGTAAAATAGACAAACATGAGAACCGAGAAACTAATCAATGTGAAATGAACTGTGTTGCAGCCCCTTTCAAAAAGTTTAGAAGGTGCTTTTTTGCTTTCATTCTTGCAACACATGGCTACTACTTCTGAAAATTAGAGAATAAAGACAACTTTTTCAGTACTCTTTCCTCTTATGAGTACCAATACAATTTATGATTATTAGAGATGCCAAATTTGTTAGATGTTGTTTACAGTACATATGCATCATGCATGAAGTGAACAGTTTTAGATATTTTAAAGACTATGTAAACATATAAGTAATTCAGACAAAAACAAGTAAATCAGACAAAACCAGAATGCCTCTGTTTAACTAAAATAGTTTTCAGTATGTGCCAGCTTAAATAGATCTGGAACATTTCAAACTTGTAAGTTATATATGTGGACAATCAGGAACCTACAAGACAGGAATCTAGGGTCAGTCTGTAAGTACTGGCCTGCTGCTAAAGGGGTCAGTCACTTGCATTTTGTAGTTATTTGTATTTAAAGATATTAAATATATTTAAATATATTTACTCTTTCTTCTTGTAAACATATAAGACCCAGCCTCAGACATGCTGACAACTTCAATTTAGTTTGTCTTGTAGGATTAGACCAAACAAGCATCCCTTTCTTTTAGTTTACTCTCATCTCTTTTCTATCTGTCACTAATAGAGCAAAAAGGAAAGTAGCTGGGGTGGTGTCTGCTCACTCTTAGCATGTGCCCTGATGTGTTCTTCATTATTCATGTCTCCAGTAGTTTGGTCCAAGAGACCTGGGAATGATGTCTGCTCTTTATTTGCTTTGCCGTGGCTCTATAAGAAATATATCCTTCTTATTTTGCAAATTGTTATTGTGGTTTTTCAGACTAGTTCAGATTTGACCAGCAGCACGCTGTTTACAAAGATATTGTGAGAAATTTTGTGCATTCCCTTCTATCCATGTCATATCAAGGCTTACATGAGCACTGCATACTTCCAATCACCTCAGGTCGCGTCGCTTTGCATTGAATCAAGTCATGTCGCATCAGTGATACCACTATCAGTACTTATTTCTGATAGAAAATTCAGCATAGATTTAGACAGCAAGTAGCTCAACCACAATAAATGCATATAATGAGCCAACTAAGTATCTGTGAGAACCAGATATTTTAAGTGTCTCTGTCAAGTCGGTGCTTTCAAATATTTCAATATCCTTGTCTCTACACTGTATGTTGTACATAAATTTCTGATATATGTGCATATACTAAAATAATTGTCTAAGCAGCCTATTTGGTACTCCTATCATCAACAAACATTTGCAAATACAGACCTGTGCAGTTTTGAAACAACCAGGCATTGTTGGATGGGTCTGGATATTATAACTACATTGTACACTTTGTAGGTTGATCATATCACACCAGTGTACAAAAACCAAATGATGACAGATTTAATTTTTTTTCATAATTTGAGATTTGCCTGCTGGGCATGTTTACAAATAGTTATGCATGATTAGGCTCTATGACAGCCATTTTATTAGACATTTTACCCTGATGTTCATTTACAAAAGTTAAATGTTGTAATTATCCTATTATGTAAACAAAAAAGGAGGGAGAGAGGCAGGGGGAGAGAGGCAGGGGAAGATCAGCATAAAAAAAAAATCTTAACTGGTAAGTACAAAACCAGACAGTTTCCAAAATGTTTGCTCATAGCAGCTTTTTGGATGAAATTAACATCTTTTGGTTTATGTTATCTGTGTATTCTCTCTTGACTTTCTTGGGATCTGCATGTTCACAGGATGTTTCAAAATCTGACTTATTTTTAATTAAAAGCCTAAAAATAAATTAAATCAACAGAGCTCAGTCACCCACAACTCTCTATAGGTGCTAAGTGGTGATCTTGTTGATTATTATGAACATTTGTTTGGTACTTACTGCTGTGATATCTAAGTGCTTTCACAGGATTCAATTCAAGCACCCTTCCCAGTGTTTTTTTTTTTTAAATTCCTTCAGGGGCCAAAGATTTTATGTGAGTTCAGGGAACTGTCAACTGATACTAAGTATATATGCATATTGAAAACAATTAAAACAATATAAGCATTAGTACTATTTATTATTGAAAACAATGTAAGCATTAGTACTATGTAAAGAATTTGCCAGAAGAGCTAATGGGGACTCTTGGGGAAACCACACTTCTGTATCAATTCACTCATGTTTAGAAACCAAACACGTGGGTATCTAGGTTGGAATGTTCTGCTCCTATGTCATCAGGATGTTGAAAACGTGATTATTGTTGTTGCTAGGTAGTACAATTTCTAGTTACTGTCCTGCAGTGGTGTGGTTGGTTAGCAACGCCCACCCAGCCCCTCACCAACTGCCTGATGGGAGGGGAGAGGAAGCAAGGTGGGAAAGTCCATGGGTCAAGATGGACTGCTTATCAATCAGTCTTGAGGACAAAAAAAGATTCTGCTTGGGAATAATTCACTTTAATATAGTGCCAATTAAGTGAGAAACAAAGGCAAATATTAAAACAGCTTTACTCCCCAGTCTCCCAGACTTCACTCCTGACTTCTCTACCCACCCTCAGTGGGGAGCTATAGTCAGTCCTTCATAGTTCCCTTCTCTTGCTCCTTTCTCATCACACTTTTCCCCTGTGCCTGCTTGGGCTCTCCATGGATCACAGTTCTCATCAAGAAATACCCATTTACCCACTCTAGGGTTCTGCAAGGGCTACAGTGGGGACACCTCCACTGCTGTGGAACACCTCCTTCTTCTTACTTTGACCTTGCTGTTCCCTTTGTTTTGTCCACTCCAGTTTTTTTATCCTCCTCCTCTGCAGCTCCTCCACTACTAAAACCTTTCCATCTACACCCAATACAGCTGATAATGCTAGTCACAGTTACAAAGAAGGTATCTGAATATCCTCGGGAGCCTGTGCTCAGTATGAAACAGTCTTTTTTTCTCAAGGTCTGGTGACTACTACCCAGAATCTGTCTCAAGAGCCCCTGAGAAAAAATGGGAATATATCCCACTGTATTTTAACCTGTAATTCTCTCATCAGCTAAACAAAATAAAATTCAGATAGATTCTTGTCTAAAAATTCCTACAAAAGCACATGCCATGCTGATTAAAATTTCATTCCCATGATCAATTTTCACTCATTATGGATAGAAAAGAAAAACATCATATTTTTCTGACTGAGAGCCATTGCTGAATTCTTCTCAACTGTTAGAGATTTTTGTTTTCCCTTGAAAAGCATTGGTTTAAGCAAATACTTGCAGCAGCTAATCTAGTAGTGTGATACCCCCTACAGAAGAGTTGGTCGGTGAACATAAGAGACTGAGGATCTGTTCGTCCCTAATCAAATGTAATATTTTTCTACACTAATTTCATCTCTAGAAGATATCCAGAAATGTGATTTTTTTCACAGTCTTTCTGAAAAACACTAATACTATTTTGTAAAATGAAGTTATGCCTGAGCATACTCTGCAGTAAGTCCTTCCATTCTCCATGGCTGCATTCAGATAGCAGCATGTCTTTACTCAGCCTCCTCCACAAGTGCTCTAGAAAACATACATGATGTATATACTGGCACTGCATAAAGTGATTTTATCTTTCAGTTTACAGGCCCATTTTTTCATGTGATGCTCTGACATCCTGAAATATCTTGACTTTTCGCTACTAAAACCGTTTGGTTTTTTCTTTATATTTGTTGACTGAATTATATTTTAATGAGAAAAACTGGCTCTTTGATTTCCAGACCAGGAGACTGAAAGTTCAGTTGGACTTGTCTTTTCAGAGAAAAGTAAAATTACTGTGAAGGTAATCAAATTGGATCTTGTATTCAATGATAGATAAATGCTTGATCAGTTTGTTACAGGAAGTTCAATGAAATACTAAATTAGTTTTCAAAATAAAGAGAAAGATGGTATTCTTCCAAAAGAAAAAAGTATTTGTATCTCAAGAAAGCTGCTTGCAGCATTTTTTCTAACACACTTTTCTTCAGATTGCTTTTTTTCATATTTTGTTTTTTTTAACCATAGAAACTCTTACTTCACATGGCCCAGTTTTAGGATCTTGTAAGAAGTGCCTCTTTCATCCACCAAAATTTCTCAGATTATTTTTACTTGTGTGAATTCTGTTTGCTGCACCAGAATGTCTTCTGCTTTAACTGAGTTAAAGTAGACAATTTTCATATACTTTGCCTTTAAAAGATCAGCTTTGGGAATTCAGAAAAGTGTATTAAACCTACTCAGTTATTAGAATATTCTTCCTCATAAAGTTTGCTTCCTCATATAACCTTGTCATTAGCAGAGGTGTCATTGAGAGGGCTGGCCTGTCACTTCGAACAAAAATTACTATTACCGATGGTTATCTCTGGTATTTTGAGTGGGAGAAGAGATTTGGGCATTGGAATTGACAGCTCCAAATATCTCAGCCTTCCAAATTAAATCATTATTTAAATACAGAAACAAAATGGGAAGAGTCTTGTGTGGGATTTTTCACTATATATTTCTAATATTTCCAACATGTATTCTCAGGGATTCAAGCTTCACTGAGAAATTGATAAATCTCTCAAGTTAGAGATTTTATTTTTTAAATAAAAGGAAGATTCAATGTGTTATCTTGGTGTCCAGACATAATGAAATGAGATGTGTTTCTCTATCCCCAGTTTGCACACAATATAAAAGGGGTCAATTGAATAGAGCGTAACTTGCAGTCAACAGCTCCCCAACACCCTCAAAGAAAAATGCATCCTCTCCTTTTTAATCAGACTTATGAATAGATAGGGATGGTTTCATGCGCACTTTGAAGTCCCTTACCCTGTGATTTGGCCCATTCACTGTGTTTTTTCCTGGAACATGGTGCTGTGCAGGGTACCTATGCATATCACAGCCTCTGCCATCATTTTTAATAAGTACCTTATCTCTGTGATGCAACTAAAAGCAATCCTGAGTGTCTCCAGGGCTTGTTGTAATTAAATTTTATTGTTGTATTTGAAAATGTATATTTTTTGAAAACTGGTGCAAGAAAAATGGAAAAGAGATTCTAGAAGGTGATAGTCTGATTTTTAGAAAGTTTTAACCCTTTGTAGTTTCCAGATTCACAAGCTTATTTATGCTGCCCTAGCAGCTGTTCTTACATGCCTCCAAAGCCCTGAATATAGCAGCCAGTGTAGTTTATTAGCTGATGTTGGGTAACTGTCCAAAGATTATCATTTGTACCTGCAGTGAGATGCTGTAGGATCAGAGGTTCAGTAATTTGTAGGTTGCTAATAAGATTGTAGAAGACTTTTCTGAAAGTCTTATACTCTTGCTGCTGCCCTCTTCCTCTCCAAGTATTTACAGCTATGAGGGAATTACTTCAAGTCCCAGTACAGCCAATGAAGTGCTGTGAAAAAAAAGGCAGGGTTTTCCAGCTTCTGACTGGGACAATAAAGAAATGTCACAGTTTTGAACAGAAAACCAACCAGTTTATGTATACTGTTCTTGGCATTACACTGCCATGCTCAGGCACCACCCAAATCACTGAAGAGTGCATCAACTACCTTTGCACTCACACCTTTGGGTAGTCAGTGGAGTTTCTTGTAGTCTTGCATTCAGGGACTGAACTTTGCCTTGGTCATTGTGCTGGTCTCAGTTCTCTTCCCAGCTCAAACCATAAGGACTGCTAATCAAGCATGCATTGCAGTTTCCCCCTTTTGTGTTTTATTCCTGCTTGATTTTCTTGCCATGGGGTGCTGTGAACCACTTCTAGAGATTCATATAACAATTTTTCCCAAATCAAAATATTTCCTCCAAACAATGTCATTTTTTCTGTCTGGCATTGCTACTAATCTTTATCTAGTTATTTACTTTACAATTTCTAGAGGGATTGGATGTGCTCAAGGCACCCCTTTAAGCAACACTTTATATCAAGGTTGCATTTATGAATACTTCATGAGGGGCTAATGAATGATTAATAGATGTTTTAATGTATGACCAATCAATTGTAGGTTTTGCAATGTCTAACAGACAAGTAGGTTTCTTATAAGCATAGATTATAACCATATCTGACATCTTCTATTGATGGACTTCTAAACGTCTATAACATACACACTACTCATATCTGTAACATGCTTAAAACATCTACTAATCACTGATTAATTTTTTATAACCTATTTTGAAGCAGAGCCTGTCTATGGAGTACATCCCTTACTGCTGCTTGTAAGTCTCCATTTCTAAAGAGTTGAAAACTTACCCGTCATCTAAGGACTTAGAACTCCTACTAATTTCAGCTCAAACACAAAACTTTTCTCAGTTAGCTCTAGCATTTTCATCTCAGTTTAAGAAAAAATGTCCCTAGATTGTCTTGTCTCTCAATCTTCTGGCTGCTCTACCCTGCTAATGTGTATTTTGCAAGTTGTGCTATAATGCAATGATTCTTAGGAGGCAAAGCCACTCTAAAATGTATTTTCAGCCTCTTGAACTCAGTTTGATTGCTCTCAAGACAACTGTCCTAGTGCTAATGGTTCCCAACATTTTTTTAATACTGTCGTCCCTGTGTGCTTGGTTCAAAGTTTGTCGTTTCTCAGGAAAGGATAAGAAAAGAGAAACTTCACAATAATCCAGTGGAAAAGCCGTGTCCAAGATGAATTTTGATTCTGACAGAGGAACACACATTTCATATGCTTGATATGCACAAGAGTTGATAGGAGTGTTCCTCTGTGGAATTCCCATGGTCTCCTAAGGTGAAAGCCATGACCATGCTCTGTGCTTTCTATCGAGCACTTGGGAAGAATTTACTAAAGCAGGCAGTAGAATTTATTTCCTGAAAGTTTATGAGTCCTGGAATTAATCATTCACATTTGAGAAGTCGCATAGTGCTTAGTATTGTATTTTGCAAATGAATTTTGAATTTTTAGTTGATATCTGCTGACCTTACTTACACTGTTGAGAAAGGTTGAGTATTGTGATTTATTTAGATATTGAGACCAATTATTTAATGATGAAAACTAAAAGGATTTTCAGATTTTTTGGGGGTTTGGGGTCATCAGTGAAATAAGTCTCCATTCTGAATATCCCCAAGTTAACATTCCACTCCCAGTGACATCAAGTGCTAATCTCTCACTAATTGCTACTTACAGCAGTACTAGGCTGCTACACCTGTGGCATTAGCACACTGAGCCTAAAGAAACTCATCAAGTATAACTCAGTTAAAAAGAAGAAAAGGAGAGAGAGAACATAGGGTTAAAAAAGAGAATTTTATTCTTCCACATTAACATGGAATTTCCTCTTCCTTTTTTAAAAATACTCATTTTCAGAGCTCTCAGAACTTGAGCTCGTGCAGGAGCAGACTTCTTTTATGGGCAATTCAGTGGGTAAAAACCATGAAAATAACATAAACGTTACTGTGCTATCACTTTTGTATTATCCAGTTAGCATTATATGTTTATCGTGGGTTTTATCATGATATTTTATTTCTTTTTTTTCAGTTGGTTAATAATCCACTAGCAAGTCAAGCAGCAGCAGCTGCAGCAGCGGCAGCCATGGGCTCAATAGCAAACTCCCAGGCCTTCGGAAATGCCCTCTCCAGTCTTCAGGGGGTCACAGGCCAACTCGTCACTAATGCACAAGGACAGGTGAGTAGAAGATGGAGCAAACAGTGAATTCTGATGGCAGGCTGATCTTGGGACAAAAATGAGTTCCGCTTGTATGACAGCAATTTAAAAGTGCACATGTTGAAGATAAATAAATATTGATTTGCCAGACAAGGTAAGAAATGGAAAGTCTGAGAAACGGGAGGAAGTTAGGCACTCTTAGAAAGAGTTTTCAAGCTAGAAAATGCTATGGGCTTGTTTTATTTTGTTTCAACCCTTTAAAAATACTGCAGCAGTGCAATACCATAGTATTTTAAAAGTCCAGCAACCCTGTGATTCTTAACAAGCATATCAGCTGTATTCTTCCACTTATATATGCCTAATAACAGACACCTTTACTGAAGTGGTACTGCGCTTCACTTATTTGCATTTCTCTGGCTTTTCTATATTACTTCATTTCTTAACAGGCATTAAATATTTTAAGTAAAAGAAAAATTGTAATGAAGTATCAGGGGTGGATTTATCAGTGTGGCTTACTCATTTTTTTATTAACTATGTTAAGGAATTTGCAATGAATATGCCAGCTTGTAAATGCAAATTTGGGAGATTATTTTGGTTTAAAGAAAATTTTACAAACAGGAACTTCAACATTGCTTAAGAATTAGTGTGTCTAAGAGAGAGATTGTGCACTACCTACATTTTGGAGCTGTTTATTTGTTCAAATTATTTCAGTTTCAGTCTTAGTATGATGCAGAAAAATATGCATCTGAATCCATATGTGTTAAAAAAATTATTCATTGGATACAGCCTATTTAAGTGGCTTTCAGATTGTGACCACTGTCATTCTTTATTGAGTTTGTTAGGACTAAAATTAACACAATATCTTGTTTTTCTGCAGCAAATCTGTCAATATAACTGGTAACTGAGTAATTTGAATGTCATTATTCTAAATGCTACAAATTGGGCATACAGTGATACCCACAGTGTTTATGTGGATGTTAGGCCCTAAAAAAACATTTATTGAAATGATTTAGCTTGGATGATATGTGAATCTAAAGTTTAGTTTCTACTCTTACTGTTTACTAGTGAGGAGACTAAAAAAGGAAGAGCTGCTTTTCTCCTGGTAATTTTCTTTTAGCTAACTGGAACAAGAGCAAGATATTTTTATTTTGGCCCATTTAAAAATAAAAGTCACCACCTTATAGGACCTCCCTGGGTTTTTTTTACAGGACACATAAACAAAGATGCTTCCTGAGCTTCACTATCACCATCCAAGTCCCAGGGAAAAAAAATGCTGACCTTGTTATATTTACTGGGTGGGTGCAGAATTGTTCCATCACTACCCCGAGGGTTGAACGATGGAGCTTGTCAAAGTGAGGCCTTATCTAATGAATCATCTTATCGCAGGTGCACACCACACATATTAAAGGAGGATTGTATGAACAATGTGCCCTCTACAATAACCTTTCAATGTCTACTTTAACCCTTGTTTCAATCCCTTTTCATCAAAGGATCATTTTATGCAGCCAGCTTTAAATGGAGGCTCTCAAAAGCCTATTAAGATTTCTGGAGGGATGGGGTATTGGTTTGGAAGAAAAGTTGGTTATAATACCTATAACTCATAGTCAGATCAGCTCCAAGAAGCCTGCTTGTTTCTATCTCCTCTGTACTCCAGAAATTGTTCACAGTTGCCACTCATGAGGCACTTGACACCAAAGATGTTCATCGTAAGAGCTGAAGTTATAAATGTAGGCTAATTGTTTTATAGTTTTTCCTTTACATGTTCTCCACAGAAAACATAATCTATGTGTGACCATTCATTGTATCTTTAAAAAAAATACTACGATGAAGATATTGCTGAATGAAAGTTTCCCTCAGGCTCTTTTTTATTCCAGACATAATGTAAAGTCCAATAATTCCACAGGTTGCAGAGAAAGAGAAAAGAAAAGAAGAATTTTCTCAATTGTTGGATAAAATTTCAGCATCTAGATATCTTCTTAGCTGTTTTAAATAAGAGTTGTCTTTTTATTATTTGTTTTTGTAAATGTCCCTTAGTTTATAATCAGTATTTCAGAACTTGCCACAATACAGATAAATATTGATAGTAAGTGTGTAATATAACACATAGTTTTACAATATTCAGCATAAACTTACAGTACTTAGAATCCACTTCTCAGGCTGTCTTAAAACAGGAGTATTTAGTATAATTTAAGTACAATCCATAAATTAAATTACCTTACCTTCAAAGTAATGGAACTATAGCACCTAAAGAAAAACCAAAAGATATTCCTTCAAAATTGGGACCATAAATGAATAGTAATTTGAAATGCTCCATTTTTGAATAATGTTCTTGGTCACTGAAGAGCCAGATTTGCACCATATGTTAAGAATCTGCCCTTTGAAAATTGCTCCTTTCAAGGAATCACAAGCATGATACCCAAAACTCACTCCTGAAAACATAAAGCTGGATGAATTACTAGAATGTTTGTATGTGAAATCTTTGTAATTACATGCTGTTTCTGTTAAAGAAATTCAGAGCTTGTAAATTTCCATCTGTCAAGCTAAATATATGGTGATCAGTAATCCCTGGAGACATTAAGCAATAGGTCAAATCCAAGATCCTATGGCAAGTTTAAGGGAAATGATCCTTTAAATGACATATGGTATGGCCTTAATTCCCAATAGTCTAGGAGTTCTTACAATTGCAATAACAAAATCACATATATTAACAATAATTTATATAACATTTTTTATTAATTTAATTATTGAATTCACAGTTATGACATGTTAATTTATTTTTCTTCTTTGCTTTGGATGGCAATATGAACTGTAGTACCAGAGCTTCCCAAGACCTAGCCAAGAGTTCTAATCCCTTGAAATAATATGATTAGATCACCTGATTAATTTGATATAGTACAGGTAGAGGACTCTAAATCAAATTTTCATTTTCAGAGGCATATTATGAAGAGCTATTGGCCCATGTAACACTGCTTACATTCTGTTTGCCCTCAGCATTTTCCAGGAAATGCTTGCAGCACTGGGCTTTCATATCTTAAATTTAAAGGCCAGGGCAGCAGGTTTGCCAGATTGCTCCGTGTCAGTAGATTTCAAAGAGAGGCTGTCTACCTATTCAGCTTCAGCCTGCCCTTACAGTAGGACCCTAGTGCCATTGCTGCCCTTGGATTCTTCAGAGGTTTAACAACCCAATATATCTCTTTTTCATGCTGGTTTTGCAAATGAAAGAAAAAATCAGGAGTTTTGTGTTGGTGTTACTATGTTTATTAAGCATGTGAAATGTGTGTTTTGGCTGTTTTCATAATATTTGGAAGGAAATGAGCCTCAGAAATATGAAAGCAAGGTTGATGAATATGGTTTCTTAATTATCAACAGCTACATTCATATGTGTCTCTTGACTTCAGCAGGATCAAGTACATTTTAACTGTGGGTACTGAGCAAGTTTAGTTTCTCTTTTGGAAAGATGGGAATTGTCTAACCGGAGAAAAATACTACTTCAGCAGTTGCAAAATAACATTTTGTCATAAAAAAATAGCATGATAAGGGTTGGCATAATAAACTGCCTTATGGATAAAGAGGGCAATAGTCTCTTTCCTGGGAGATTAAAAGGAAAATCTAAGTATGTATGGTGTAATTGTATTGTCCACACTTTAATTGAAAAGTGAATTAATTGAGATTGCTTCATTATAACCTAGGAATGCCCCTGAAGGAACTCAGGCTTCATTGTGCCCATGCCTTGTTCTTTAGATAGGAAAACCTTCTGTATAAGAAAATTCTTAAGCACAGGTCCACCCTGGTACTTAACAAAAAAATAACTAATTTTTGAGTGTTGTAGTCCACAAGTAGCTCAGAAAACTAAATAGAGAGAGGGGCATTGTTGATCCAATTAGATAATAGGAGTACTTTGTTTCTCATTATTCTGATGAGAGGGTACACATTTGCTCTTTGAGCTTCTTGATGGTAAACGGTGCTAATGAGGCCTGATGGATTCCCTGCTCCTAACAAGCCTCTCAGCGGTGAGAGTGATTACAATGGAGATAGATTTGATGGGATGCGCTCCCTTTTGTAGTGTCTCAGCTGCTGACACTCTGCGACATAATCAGGTCACAGAGCCGGTCACAGCCATCAGCAAAAGCCATAGCTCTATTCCTCATTATTAAAGTGCATTATTCAGTTCCAGGCCTTCACAATACTGCCAAAGGCCTTTTTTTTCCTCTCCTTTTTTTGTTAAGCATCAGTTCTCAAATACAAGAGTTAATAAAATCATCAGCTAAAGAACTAGTAAATTAAAGAAATGGAAATAAAGTGCTCCCTTTCAAATTCATTGAAGGATCACAATTAAATAAGCAGGGAATTTCTCATCACCACACGCTGTACAGTACAATGTAAAATGTCATGTGCAATAACAACAGGGATAGAATTTTAAAGAATAACATTGTCCTCATTTTGGACTGGCTCAGAAAGTGCTAAAGTATCTTTTATGGTGAAAGAAATTTCTGTCTTCTCAACTATTACATGTGTACATGTAGGTACTAGTATTTTCACTGTTTTCTGTAACTACTTTTTTTCTGAAGTGAGAACAGTTATTTGCAAACTAAGTTTATTATTCTAAGCAGAACAGCTGTCTTGTCTAAGTTTAAGTGGCTAAGGCCACAATCTGGAAAATATGCAGTAGGCCACAGTACTAGGACCGCTTTGTTCCCATAGACAAGGCCATTACCTTCTTTTGGAGAGTGAGGTAATTATAAAATGATGTGGAAAGAGGTGTTTGTAGCATTTTCTTTCTATTCTGATGATGTTCAGTTGGGATTATCCCCATTCCAAAAGAAAATATTCTTTTAAAATCTAAGGCAGATTTTAATGTAGTTTAGTTAAACAGATGAGAAAAGAAATAGTGGAAAGCCTGAATTTATTAGTTAGCTAGTTATTAACTTTGTTTCACTTTTGTTTCAGCTAACTAGAAATAAGATATTCTAGGACTGAAATGTATACCTTTACAGGGATTTAAAATATTTCTTTTAAATCTCTTTAGCATGTATTAAGTGACAACAGTATAATTTTGTGAATAGATAAAATCATAGAGACTAATACAGTGCGGGGCGGGGGAGTGGGGAGGATGTTCCTGGTGTTTGGGGGGTTTTGTTTGGTTTTTGGGGCTTTTTGGGGTGTTTTTTGCTGTTGGTCTTGTTCAATTCCACAATTTTTCCTCTTTTTTCTTTCTGGTAGAGTATGCTATGGCAAGCAAATGAGTATGTATACACAAAGTTGCTTATAAGTCTTTCAATTCTCTAGAACCACAGACATAAGAACTTTTCAATATCCAAAGGTTAAATTTCAGAGTTAGTACTGTGGAATTAGCAGTCATCTCCAAGAAATGTGTAGAGACTGCTATATGATCTAGTTTTCTTTTTAACACTAGCCAAGAAAATTGGCGGCTACCACTGGGACTGCAAGTTGTGATTCCTCATACACTTAAAAGGAGGATGTTGCTGTTTGTTGAGGGTTTTTTGTTGTGTACAGTTTTTTAGTTCTTCCGGAAGTTCTAGGAGGCTCAAAGTCCTGTAAATTGTAAGACTCTTAGAGTCCTTCTGAATATATGCAATTCATACTGTTCTTCAGCTGTTCAGTGTCCATTAGCCTTATCTCTTAACTTACTTTTCTCTTTCTTGTTATCATTTCTGCATCTCTTTCAGCTACACAGCTTGAACACACAGTAACCAGTAATACTTTAGCCCTCACAACGTCTAAATGTTCACAAAATTCTTAACAATAAATGCTTAAGCAGTGACTGCTAACAATATCTTGCTAGGACAGAAATTTGAGTTGGTGGTATCAGAATGGCATATATTAAGGATATTTCATTAAAAGCCTGAAAAATTAAAAGGGACACATTTTGAGGGAGAGGATAGAGCGAGAGATTGTAACAGTCTAATAATACTAGCGTTTAAGAACATTCCTTGGAAAACCCTTTACCAGGAGAATCTGTTTTGACAGGCCTTCATACTAATATATTGAATTTCTGCTGGGTGGAGTCTGCCTCTCTATTTTCCCCCTCTGAATTTCACTGTGCTGAATACATGTGGTTTTGCCATTTGCAGGAAGAAAAGGGAAAAGAGAAAAGATCAGTTGTAAGGGAAGATTTTTTTTTCCATCGGTTTCCCTCCCCACAGCTATACACAGAGGAGGGCGTTTGTATAATTACCTCCCATGTGAATTTGAATCAAAAGACAAATAATTCTTCTAACATATTTTTGCTGACTGTGTATTTATTTTGCTGCACTATTTATCTAATATCAGTTGTATCCACAGTGGCATAAATGTAAAAATAGATGGACCAAGCTGTCCAGTCATGCAAATTGGTAGTTTCATGAAGCGGAAATGGACTGAGGCAGAGTGAGTCTAACTTAAACCAAGAGCTGACTAGCCTGTTTTGTCTATTTTAGGCAGTGATCACTGCAAAATTGAAAGGATAATTGTGTAATGAAACTTCTATCAGGCTTGGAAATGGTCCACATCTATCCAGAACAGCCACTCAAATTTCTTTTATCTAACTTGCAACAAATCTTACTTTTGGTACTAAACTTCACACTTCAGATTGTAGCCTCTTGCCTGGGTTTCTGCCTAAGGTACTGTGTCTTGGACATAGATCTTTTCAGAGGTGCCCAAGTCTTATTTTCAAAAGCAACTTTCATACCTGTAAAAGCCTGAGTTTCCTTCAATCAGTTACGAGTCTGAGTGCTTGAAGGCATGTCTATGCACTGTAACAGAGCATTGCAAGCAAATTGCCAGAGACGGTTCATTTATCTGTCTCAGTGCTGTACTAGCATGGATTGCTGAAGCCAAAACTTTCAGTAGTATGCTGTTATGGCTGGACTAATTAGTTCTGCTTCTCAACAAGGTGACACAGGATCTAGTTCATTAGTTATTAGCTCTGGGGTCTTGCTAACACACTGTATTATGTGGAGTAAATATACTTTGAAGAGACCCTTAAAAGCCTGAAGCATTTAGGCACTTTTGAAAATGTTACTATTCCACATTAATTATTTCAATTCAAAAGTACTGAATATATCTGTCCTTTTGTCATTGCCTTCTTAATTACTTTTGCAGGGAGGAGAAAACCAAACTTACTACTAGTTCAACCTTATACCATTTTCATGAAATCTAACCAATAACAAAAAGAAGAACCTACCACTCCTATAATCTGTTCATCTTAGCATCATGAGGTGGTTATAAGCATGAAAAATTTTCGTTGTTATCACCAGTGACATACATCACAGTCAATGAAATCTTTCTGCTCTACAGAGGTTCTTACACTGCTGTCCTTATCATCATATCTTATCACCTTCCAGTAAAGCATTAAGAAACACGACTAGTGATAGTCACAAATTGGTCTTCCTCTCAGCAGAAACTTTGTAGAACAGCGCATTGCATGTTTGATAAGGGCATTTGGCTTTGGCTTTGTTATGAATTTTTTTGTTTGTTTGACACAAAGTTTTGGTTTTGTTTGGATTTTAAAATCTTTATAAAGGGGTTTCTTAGAAATGCATATTGTTTATATTTGCATCAGAGAAAGGTAGACAACAGAAATGTATTTTGCAGCTTTTGCAGCAGAATGTGGTGAAGCCTAAGATAATAAACCCATGAATGTTCCTCAATTGCTGCTGGAATCCATTCCAAGTCCTTGACCTTGCCCTCAAAGCAAACTTTGCTGTGCAGAGAGAAGGTTTGACTGTTGTTATCCTGGAAGACTGTATTTGGTAATTATAAATTTCATCCACGAGCTTCAGCTAGCCATTTAGATTCCTGGGAAGCAAACCACAGAAGAATTTGAAGGCAAAGACTGAAATTTTCCTAAGTACATTGAAAATTCTTTAAGATGACATGAGCAAAGTAGTGGAGAGAGTTGATGCATGTAGGTGGTACCAAGAAAAGGGCTTTCTACATTACCAGTGTTTCCCAAACAGTGAAATGTCATGCTCGGGAATACTGCATCACTTCAGGAGTTGACAAAGTTGAGAAAAATGTGAGGCCACATCATTGTCTGAACAGAGATGATGGAAATCGTCCTGTATGAGACTTGCATCAGAATGGAATCTAGGAGTATTCTTAATTTTGGACTTCTTATGAGGGAATGCTACGCACAGTGGATTATAGAGGGGCTGTAGGAAAGCGGAGGCAATAGTGGACCAAATCTGAGAATTTGTTATCTTTCTAAATGTGCCTCATAATTTCTGAAAAAACTCACATCATGGTTCTTTGTGTAACATGGTGCTTAGTCTTATTTAGATTTTATCTAACTTATCCTGAATGTAGTATGAGCTTTATCCTAGTGACCGAATTTTACAATCTGCTAAACTGGCGTTGATCATCAAAATAAACAAAACCAAAAGTGCTTGTTTGGGCAAAGGGGAAAAGAAGCCAGATTGCTCTGTCAAAAGTGCAATTGAATGTAAAATGCTAAATATTTTTGGTCCTTCATTCACTGATAGAGCACTCCTGCTATTTTGGTGAGGTTTGGAATTTCTTAAAAGTTACAAGTCTTCATGCATAAATGAAGGCCATTTTCTTTCTTGTTGAGCTGCAATCTTGACATTTGTAGGTGTATGTGTTAGAGATACAGGTGAGGAAAGATTTGGTGTTCCCATATTTGCAGTGCAATCAGTATTTGATTGAAATCTGAAAGGATGAGGAGTCCAGATATTTTACCAATGTTTTCTGAAGATTTGGAAAATTAAGAAATATGTCTTCCCCAAGCAGTGTTCACATAATAAGGAGGAAATTGCAGAAATACTTGACTGATTCATTTGGTAGTAACCCAACCACTGAAATATATTCATGAAGTATTCATAGTAGTAACCATCTAGGTGCAGACCCATAACTTCTGCATGCAGGTCCACAAGTTTCCAAATAGCACACTGAACTGGAATTGTCCTTTAAGAGGAAGAATTCTCTGTCTTCTGATTTGAATCTAGAGTATTGCAAAGAATTGTGTTATGTCTTCTCCCATGTGTTGATCTGTGAACAGTGACAGTGAAAGTTCAAGCAGAAAAAAAATCACAGTCTTAACCATGCATGGACACTTGATCTATTTTTCCCAAAATATATCTCAGTTTGTCATTTTTTTCAGACACTGACAGTGGTAGGCTTCAGTGTGTATGTATGCAAATGGCCCAGATATCAAAAAGAAAAAAGAACTTTGAAATATCTATGCCAATGTATTAAATATATATGATTTTAAAAGTACCTTTTCCACTTAAACTTCCTTCTTTGCACATTAATTAAATATTATCTCTAGGATAAGTATCTCTCATAGAAGATTAATGTATTATTGTCACATAATAATGGAAGAGAATGACAGAATCTCTTTCCTTAAGCACAAAGATGAATTTATTAATATAAAGAAAACACTCTTAGCCCTTGAGAAACTGTTTCTCCTTCGTAGAGAACTTCTGCTAGACTCCCATCATGTCTAGCTTCGTGCTAGAGATTCAAGGAAGCAATACATATATCCTGCCAGTTTAAAAATCAATCCTCTTTTCAGGGGATAATTTAATATCAAGACATGATGTACCCAATATCCAAATATACATTCATTTTCATGTTTGACGCATCAAATGCTCTGACACAGCCAAGTTTCAAAATAAATGGTTTGTTTTAGAGGTTGGATATGTCATATTAGCATTCACCCAGCAGATAGAGAGATAGATCAGAGAGTGATCAGGACATCAGGGAGACAGTTTAGAGAGAGATGAGAGAGGCCAGGTACACCTTGTAATGTTAAAAAAAGCTAGCTAGCTAGCAAGAAAGAAATTGTATAAATAGGTCACTGCAGCCCAACTGAAAAAAAAATGTAATTTTAACTTGTTAGTCATCATCTCCAGAGGCCTAATCCACTCCCTTCTTTGAGGGCTGTTCATTTAGCTGAGATATGTCTTATTTGATAGCACAAATACACAGCCTCAAAGAACAAACATGATATCAGACTCATGCAGTGTGCTAGCATTAAGGAGGAATCAGCACCACTTTCCATGCTAAAATTTCCCTCTTCTTTTCTTCTCAATTCTTCTTACTAACCTTAATTTGTTCTCATTTGTTCTGGTTTTGGTCTTTTGGCTTCTTCCATAAGTGGTAGCATAAACCCACGTGGAAACAGGAGTATAGGTGAACAGGTGTCTGGTGCCAATGTCAGTGACACATCCTCAGATATTCCAAGGTACTCAGCTCTCTAGTTTCAGTTCTACTTCCCCTATCTCCACCATTTTCTTTTCCTGACAGTTGTTCTTTACCTCACTCTCTATCTGGGATTCAGTTAGTTAAACATAGGGAGTTTTGTCCCATTTCAGACATGGCAAAATACTCCTTTTGTCATCCCATGGCCAATACAGAAAAATTTTCTTCCCTCTGTGTCTTATTGCCATATTCTGACAAAATCCTAAAACATTTCAAATAGAGAAAATATCCACATTCTTTTCAGATGGATTGCTTCCCACTTACGTGAACACATGCGTGTGTGTGTATACACATACTTAGGTGAATGTATGCTTACCTGGAAATTTGTGCTCATCTCCTCAGAAGAGATACAAGTACCCACAGGGAAATGAAATCATAAATATTTTAATTACCCCTTGAGTCATAATTCTGTCTTTGGGGTCAGTTGAATCTTTATTCTGGTGACAAAATAAACTAAACCTTCTCATCTTGGCATGGAAGATGATGTGCTTCTGTATTTCAGCTCAGATCTGTCTCAAGAGCAATTTTAGATATGTATAATCATGACTGTACCCAGGCCATAACTGTCTGCATTCTATTGATTTAATCCCCATATTAACATGAGGAATAAAACTAATTCCGGATTTTTCTACGGGTTTGATTTCCCACAAAAAATATGAATACTATTGAATGACTGCAAAATGAGAGTTAAAAGATGCTGGATGTTAACATGCTACCCTTCCACTACTAGCAGGTACTATGTAGACTGGTACTGTTGCTAGCTCTGCACAAGAGATCGGAGTGAAACAATTAGAAGTTCATGAAAATTGAGGTTTGTTAGTAGAATTTTGGGGCAAATATTTCTCAACATGTGCCCACCGGATGGCATGGTCTGCATGTAGATACGTCTGTCATGTTGATAATCACCTCCACAGACCCCTCCAAAGTGCTGGGAGGTGGCTTCAATTTCTAGGTATTTAAATAACATCTTCTGGAATCTGCACAATAGATCTCCTAATTTTAATTGTACCAATACTGATGTATGGGTTTTGTATTTACAGTCTCTTAGAATTATTACTAGCAGCTAGAGTGCACCACTCTGTATGTTAAAATCCATATGTTGCTCTCCTGAGTAGTCTGTTTACACCCGGGAGAGTGTCTCTCTTTTCTCTGATGCACCAAAATGTCCCAGCTGTCATACCTGTAGTTCAGGTACAGACAGGTGTAGGAGACAGTCACCTATCTTTGATGTCAAGGAGACACATGAATTTAAAAACAGTTGTTGTTTATGTTCATTGTTGAAAGACAGTCCGTTAGCTAAAGCAGAAAGTTTAAGAACCAATGCACGCAGAGGTTAGATAAATCATAAAGTCATCACCTTTGAATAAGGTTAGCATGTAACTGATATTAGCAAAAATCATCATATTCTTCTTGACCACAGCTGAGAATTTTTGCACAACAGCCAAGACAAAAATCTGCCCAGAGACTGAGATTAAATATTTAATGACTGCTTAGAAAAATTAAGATTTTGAATTTAAATTTTTGTTCATGGGAGTCCAGAGAGAACAAAACTACCTAATTCTCAGTTCACCAGATACAGGAAGGCATAGGAAGCCCTGATTCTCATCTGCAAAGTCTAAGAGCTGATTGACTATGTTCTGAAATTGCAATCACAAACTATGTTTTTATAAGAGTATAAGGGGGATGTTGGAGGCAAATACAGAACAAAATCTTTACAAGCTCTTTGCCAGCTTCTAAGGGTAATTATTTAAAATCTTAATATTAGACTACTGACCTATAAATACTGTTTGTAATATACAGAAGCATTTCTCTGTTCAGATAGGTTCATGCTTCTGCATGATGGATACTTAGAGCTTTGCTTACATGGAAATCCTTAAACAACAATGTATTACACCCTGTATATTGAGAACAAAATATCACAAGTAAATATGCTACAACAAAGACTTATTTTCTGAATACAAATAAAAATATATATGTTAAATATTACTGAGCCAAGCTCAAATTCTCATAACCTGATCCATCAATGGAAAGGCCCCTCCTAAGGAGCACTTACTGAGGGTACTAAGTTGTACCCCTGACTCTCTCTTGCCTTTTATTTCTCCTTAAAATCACATGCAGTGTAAAGAGGGAACAAACATGAATGATGCATTCCTGATTCACTAAATCACTGTGGTCTCTGGCAACAGCACAAATGTAGAAATGTTTAAATCGGCCTCATACTAGCCAACAAATGATGCAAAAGGAGACCTCAAAGAACCCAGAGTGAGGGGAGATAAATGGGTACCATGTCAGGAAAGCAATTTCTCACTGAGTTTGCACAGAATGGAAATTGTACTTCCCAGGGATGGTTAGGGAATCTTTCTAATAAATCTTCAGTCCATAGTCATTGCTGTGTCCTTTTTTTAAACTTACTTTTTAAGAGCTGTGTAAGTTATATCCTCCCCAGTGAAACGTATTAAGATATTACAAGTCAAGTTGGAGGAATTTAAGTGAATGATCTCTGTGTTTATATTTGTAATAGACAAAGATGGTCAAATGGATTTCATTTTGTGCATGTGTTGAACATCTTTTCAAACAGTGAGGTCTTCTCAAAGCCTTGTCTTATTTTAATAATAAGTCACAAAAGAAAAAATAAAGAAAAGTTGAGTGTCATTCCCAGAAAAAGTCTGTGATTTTATTTTAATTTTTAGGGTGTTTTCAAAATTATTTTATCCTCCTTTTATGTACCACTGAGATTCAAATGGTTGGTAAAACGGCAACTTGTTTTCCAAATGACCTAGAGACTGTAGGTCAATATTAGAATTGACTGCTCAGCAGAGTCCTACGTCTCTTTAGACTCCTGATTTGAATTCATTTTCCCTAATTTAAACTACATGAAAGGCAATTTAGGCCGCATACAATCTAAGCTAGTTGTTATTGTTTTCTGTCATCACTGAAACACATAGAGACTCTCAAAAAATAAAACATAGGACTGATCTAAGGCAGGCATTTTAAGCTTCAATTAATTATCTTGCAGACACTTTTCACTCTCTACAGTGAATAGAGAGAGTCTTGAATGGCAGTCTTCAACTGGATTTCTAATGCTAGGTGTCTAACATTAAATTACATCAATTCCATGCTTACAATACCACACAATGGTTATTTTTAATGATACTTGAGTTCTTTTGGAAATGTTGTCCTTAAGCTCACCATGGCAGTCACAGTAGTTTTAACTCAGTTCCTGGTAGCAGCTGAGGATGGACATGCAGAACTTAGCACTGGCTGACCTGCCTTATTTTTTGAATGAGTCTAGAGGCATTCTTCTTTTTTTTTTTTTTTTTTTTTTTTTTTGGTGAAAATTGTGTTCCTGTTTTGCTTGCTTGTTTCTTTGTGTTTCCCAAATAAATAGAGACCAAGGTAATTGTATCTATCTGAATTATTTAAAGTGTACTTAACTTTACTAATACTTCAACTAAGTGATGGTTTGCAATGTGAAGGGGAGGGTCTTCCTGTTGTGTGTCTTTTCTTTCAAGTAAGATTAAGTATTCCATCTTCAGGATGGTGTTACTTAAAAATCAGTCGTGCATAAATTAAGACTTTACATCTCTGAGGTTCTCCTGGTTTGAAAAAAACCTTTGAGCCTGTAGACGAGGGGAAAATGTCTCTCCTTTTGACAGATTGCTTTTTACATTTCTCTGGCCATTTACCTGATGTTTTGGTTAGAACAGAAAAGGGATACACTAAGTCTTCAGACCACAGACCAACATAATTATATTTCCAGCACAGCTCCAACCATCAAATGTCACAAATGTCATGAAAGAGTCTTATCATGTGAGAATTTCTGTCCTAAAAAGTAGTCTAACTACACCATCATAATTATTGTCACTTTTGCCAAGTATTTGTTTTTACTCCTAGATATTATGTATGCATAGAAGGGGAGGCATATCTTCTAATTTGATTTCAAATGTTCTGCGTTTGTTTAGAAATGCAACTTGAATGTTGTTCATGGAATTCTCCTGATTTTTTACCGTCAAAGAGTGTGCCCTATTTTATATTGTAGGTGGGGGTCATACTATCAAAGAAACCCCATAAGAAACAAGTGTGCTTTCTACCTGGGGCTTGACCCACTGCACTGCAACATCGCCCACGGGATTTACACTGAGCCTATGGGATACAATATAAGTTTTTCTCTACAATAGTTGAAAGCAACTCGGAGAAAGAAGTTGCCATCTTCACTTTCCACCTCTCCAGCCACTGTTTTGCATGACAGGTGTACCATCTTGACAATTAACTCTCTTAATTGGTTTCTGTTTCATCTCTAACTATGACCTTTTGGCCTTGCCTGCCATGCAGCATTGTTGATTCAAAGCATTTGGTTTATATGAACTTTCTATTGAAATCATCCCTTTGGAAGGGAAGATATGTGATAAGGAGTTTCAATACTTGTGCTTTTTTTTTCTTTGTTATCTCTTGAGGCTCACAGTAGAACCTGAATCATCATAAAATCGCACCATAAGTTTGTGTTTTGTATGATGAACTTCTTTAAAAGAAGCCAAAAAAAGACAGACCACTGTCAGATACCTGATTATTTCTTAAAAAAAAAGAAAACAAACAAAAAAACTCCAACAACTCAAACCCCATGATTATCATGGATAAGAACAAACTGTTCATCTCTTAAAAAAAAAAGGTGGTCCAAAATTTTAGGTATAAACTCATCAACATAATTCTAAAGCATTATGGTCTTTGTTGTTAGAAATGAGAAATCCTGTGGTCTCCCCCTAAAGAACATTAAAAAAACATTACTGACAGGAAATTGAAAAAGTAATATATGTCTGAATGAATATGACAACTTTTTTCTGATAGAGCAGATAGATAAATGTCACATACAAGTTTCAAAATACATTTAATTTTGCCACCACAATGGATATTCTCTTCATAAAATATATATGAATAAGGTTTGAATCATAAAACTTGACTGTGATAAACAAATGCATATTTGATAACTTTCTTCTTTTTTTTTTTTTTTTTTGAGATGCTAATTTCTTTTTTGAGGTTATTTGTTGTTTACACATCTTTACATTTTCATTTCTGAGTGAAGCAGCTTGGGTGACAAATCTTGCACACATTTAGCTGGACAAGATTTCTTTTTAATCTGAGGAACAGATTTTGGGTTTGGTTCTTTTGTTTTGTTTGGGAGAAGTGGATGGGATTTGGTTGGTTTGGTTTGAGTTTTTTGGTGTGGGGTGGGTGTTTTTTTGGTTGTATTTTGTTGTCGTTGTGATTTGGTTTGTTTCAGTTTGGTTTTTTTGTGAGGTGGTGGCAGGTGGAAATGAGATAAAAAGGAGGAGCTGGTAGACTCATCAACTCAACTATCATCACAGAATCAGAGAATATGCTGAGTTGGGTGAGACCCACAAGGATTATCAACTCCAAGTCCTGACCCTGTGCAGGACAGCTCCAAGACTCCACCATGTTCCCAAGAGCATTGTCCAAATGCTCCTTGTACTCTGTCAGGCTTGGTGCTGTGACCGCATCCCTGGGCAGCCTGTTCCAGTGCCCAACCACCCTCTGGGGGAAGAACCTCTTTCTAATATGTAACCTATACCTCCCCTTACACAAGTTCAGCCCATTCCCTCGAGTCCTGTCACTGGTCACCACAGAGAAGAAATCAGTGCCTACCTCTCCTCATGAGGAAGTTGTAACTGCAATGAGGACTCCCCTCAGTCTCCTCCAGGCTGAACAGACAGAGTGACCTCAGCCACTCCTTGTTCAGCTTCCCCTCCAGCCCCTTTGCCATCTTGGTTGCGCTTCTTTGGACATTCTCTTAACGGCTTTGTGTCTTTCTTCTATTGTGACACCCAAACTGCACACAGGACTCGAGATGAGGCTGCCCCAGTGCAGAGCAGAGTGGGACAATCCCCTCCCTTGCCTGGCTGTCAATGCTATGCCTGGTGCAGCCAGGACATGCTTTACCCTCCTGGCTGCCAGGGCACTGCTGACTCATAGCCAACTTGCCATTGACCAGGAACTCCAGGTCCCTTTCCATGGCACTGCTTTCCAGCATCTCATTTCCCAGTATCACTGAGGGTTTTGAGCGTCATTCAGGATAAGTTGATCAATGAGAAACCCATGCAAATCTTTTCAGAAAGTGGACTGGAGGAAGAATGACAGTAAACAGGGCACTGTCCCTACATTTTCCCCCACTCTGCTGCAACTCAACCTAGAGGCCAGATTGTCCATGTCCCAAGATGTTAAAAAAAATGCTTCCTGGTAAAAGCTACAGAATTAATGGAAGTTTTATGCTCGTAACAAATGTATATAGTTTGGGGGGGAGAGAGTTAAGAAAGGAGTGTTCTCTTCCTTTCTTTAATTCAGGCACATATTCACTGGGGATGCAGCACTTTATTCTGTCCCATTGCAATATGGCAGCACATTATCTGTCCTGAGAGCAAAAGGGCTTTCTCTGCATTTTAAGAACAGGATCTACTTCGACCTTTACTTTCTCCAGCACATCAGTTTTCAACCCCATAGATGAGCTCCTGGAGCCTGCCCTTGTACAAATGCTGTTGGAGACCTTATCAGTGGTGAAATCAGTGAGCGTTGAGGAAATCTATTATGTATTTAGAACCAGCCCCTCAGAATTCTAGTGTGACATTTGAATTTATGTTAAAGACTGAATTATAATTATATTTTACTACCTCATTTAACTATCTTTAACTATAAACTCCGGCAGCACTTTGAGTGGAACTGAATGATATTTTTTTTCATCACTGACTTCTGATGGAAAAATGGCATTGAATCTTTATATGTGTCATTCTGACAAATTTTTTTCAGTAAAAATTTGAAGTACAGTGTCTGGATAAGATTTAAGTGTGTTATTTTAACATTTTCTGTTTGACATTTTTTTCTGGTTTCACCTAGAAAGGTTAAAAAGAATATTAAAGATTTCAGATTGGAGCAGAATGGCTCCATCTACCCTGAACATTTTTTGCAGACTTTTATTTAATTTTAAATTGAAATTTAGTTTAAGTACCATTTTGAAGGGAAAACAAAAATGGACATAATTTCCCGCTTTCCTTTCAGAATTACTCGTGTGTCATCCACTTGATTTGCTTGGTGCTCCACTGGGCAAAAATGGATTCTATATGAACAGTGAAAAGGAGGAAGAATCCCTAAAGTTTTCTAGTTTTAGCTGAAACCAAAGCCCAAGATAACTAGTCACAGCCAGACCTAGGCTGCTCAGGATACAAGTTATTCTGACACAATTCATAATTTTAAAAGAACTACAGGCTTCATCTAGACTCAGACACCAGTCTGTGCCATGTTTAAGTCCTGGGGGCCATTGCATTTGGGTCAGTAGATTACTTTTGATTTTTATTAGCAAAAGTCAAGTCAGAGCCTGATAGTGTTATGCAAACATAACTCCAAACTAAAATGGAGCCCAGAAATAATTGGCATCATCAATAAATAAGAAGTCAATAGATGAAATCTTCCTAGAAAATATTACCTGGCAACTGGCAGCAGAGCCATGGCAAACCATTAAGCACAGCCAAACCACTGGACTATTGAAAGAAGCTCAATGGCTCTTGTAAATGGCTCTTCTGGGATTCTGGTTATTCAGTCTGCTCCTGGCTCTTAGGATCTACACTGTGATATAATCTCAGACACTTTGCTTTCCCTAATATTGGGGGCTAAAATGATAGAGCTATTGTCTATGTCAAGATCAAATATGTTTTCATACTCATGACTTCACCTGAATGAAGTGGAGAAAAAAGGGAGGTAGAACTATGGACAATAAGTATTGCTGTAGTCCTTAGTACACTCGGTGCTACTATTTTGGGATTTTGTGCTATCTTGGCAAACAATATTTCTTTTCTGTCTGGCCTCTTCCTCAAAATATATTGGTGCTGTTCTGGTATCTTTAAGCATGCAAAAGGATCAAAAAGAGCTTTCATCTTTTAGTGCATTTTACTATGCTGTCCTCTGCACA
Source organism: Lanius collurio (assembly GCA_020086605.1). Taxonomy (NCBI): domain Eukaryota; kingdom Metazoa; phylum Chordata; class Aves; order Passeriformes; family Laniidae; genus Lanius; species Lanius collurio. The sequence continues at coordinate 26,714,733 of JACBWW010000012.1, read as the reverse complement.
GGAAGAAATACTGGTATTGTTTCAAGGGCAGTTAATATACTCAATTCTGTCTCAGAAATGAGCACAATTCCTTGACTTAGAAATTTGAAAATCTGCCATTACCTACAATTAAAATATTCCATATATGAATTATACTGTGGCATTTGCACTTCACTCTTCTCTTCATTCTTCTACTGTAATTCCCATATGCCAGGAAATCTTCTCCACTATTGCTCCAAGATTCAATAAGAAGTGCTTTTGGGGGTTTCATATTACTGAGACTGATTTGGTTTTTTTTTTAAAAAATGTATTACAAGAACATTTGTAACTGTAATAGGCATTTTGACTATATTTAAAACTAAATTTCATTTTGCAGTTGCTTTTTTCTCCCATTCACATCTGCTTTGTTCTCCTTATAGAAGATTTCACCATTTTTGATTCTATTTAACCACTTGCTCTTTGGATTGTTAACAGGGAGACTACTTAAATTAAGGTAGAGCCTGAGTGAAGGAAGCAACATCTGATGGTCCGTACACTTTCATATGCTAAACATATCTGTGGTTCTTGAAAGCACTGAGTATAGTACATCCCTATTCCATGAGGAATCTTCTTGTTTCATTTCAATCTTCCACACTTAGGCATTACATACCAGGTGAGAGAAGTTGAATTCAGCTGGTGGACTTAGCAGTGTTAGGTTTATGACTGGATTTGGTGATCTCAAAGGTCTTTTCCAACCAGCACAATTCTGTGATTTTAAGTGTGGATTGGCAAAATCGAGCTGTGTAAGTGTTCTGAATTACCCTGTGGAGGAACATCGGGGGTTCCTACAAGAGGGCTGTAGCTGTAACTATGAATGACATCTTCTGAACTTGGTAAGGACCTCTTTATTCAATGCAAGTCACTGAGGTCCACTGAGACCCCAGCTGCCACAGCTGCAAGAGTAATGTGGAAAACAATAGCTCTAAGGAAACATTTAAAATAAATTGTAATCATAAGAGTCAGTTCTAGACTATCACTGCATTTTTTTCCCCAGCTGTTGGCTATGATTTTCAACGTTTTACACCATGTTTAAAATGGCATTAACATGTTTTTCTTTGGTAAAGGAAACATTTCAGTACTGATGAAGGTAAAGTAGCACCCTCTTTGTTCTTCCCTCAGGAGCCTGCAAACCAATAAAAATTATCAGAAGATGCAGCAGTAGCATCCCACTTGAAAGTCTTGATAGAGTGCATCACAGTCATCAGTCAACTAATGAAATATGAGACTGTTAGGTAATATAAGAATTTAATTCTTTAGGGAAAAATAGGATTGTTGTTATTTATTTTCTGTGGCGCCCCCATAGTCATTAATGGAATACATAATCACAGTGGAACAGTGCTAAGGTCTTAATCTAACATATCAAAAAAACAATGGCCTGCCCAAAATAACTGAAAATGTAAGTGTAAGACAAGTGACAACTACACAGATGGAGAAGGGATTCTGGAAACAGCTGATTTTCTGCTCTTATCCTTCCCTTTTTTTAGAGTCAAAAAAGTAAAGGGCTCCTAACCTTTGGTGCTCTGCAGATCCCATTTGAAAACAAAATCCTTTTAGAACTGCTACAGAGACGACATGCAAGAATAGAACATTGCCTGTGATCTGCCATCCACAGAGTAGACCTCAGGGATATGGGTTCTGCTGACAGCAGAGTAGTTTGAATAAAGTAGTTTGAATTCATATCAAAATACATAAACAAATTTCAATTTGCCTGTCTATATCAGGAACATGTTGCTTCCACACAGTAGCAATTTAGGCATTGGAGACAGGATTACCTCAGGGCCACTGCTGCTTTTAACAAGAAAATTACAGTTATTTATCTCCCTTAAGCAGACTATGGACCAGGCCTGAATGAAACTGGTAATTAAGCTGTGTGTTCTCCTCACAGGTTCATGAACATAGTCTCTTCCTATGTCTTCCCTAAATTTCAGAATTATTTAGTTAGATTTAACTGTAATTTTTAAGTATTTGTTTTAGCAGGAACATCTTGAATGTACAAAAGTTTGTTGGTAGCCCTGAGAAGGACTCAAATAGCCAGTGGAAAGGGAGCAATGACTGAATGTTGGATATTCATCTCCAGACCCACAGGCAGCTACCTCCTGAGTTAAGTGCTGCTGCATCAGGAGAATGTTTTGTTCTGAGAGAGGTGTTAAGACTAGTCATTCATGGTAGATACTAAGTTCTGTATTACAGAATTTATAACCATAATTCCTATAGGGTGGTGTTCAAAGTGGACAAATTGAAGCCAAGCTGTAAGATATGAGCAGAGCAGCATTCTTTCCCTTCTGTCTGTCAGGTCAGGTGAAATACATTAATGATGCATTTGATAATATGAGATAATGTAGTCACTGTGCTTTCAAGCACTGAAGCACCCAGTCCCACTACTAATATTCAAGAAGAAAATCAGGTGAGTGTACTTTCACCTTTGACATAAAAATACCCTACTTTTTTTGATGTCTCTTCTTCATAACTCTTGGGTAGCCTTAGGAAAATTACTTAATGCTTGTAGGAGTACTGGAAGGGAGGTGAATAGTATTTATACAATACATATTACAGATGATTGAATGGAGGCTTGTAATTTAACAAACTTTTCAAAGGTGAGCTCATTGGAAGAGCAGTGTGCTGAATCAGGAACCAGAACAAATTTCACAAGGTAAGAAGGACTAAGGCCTGGCCTGCATTCGGTTGGCAAATTTTCATTGGTACTTAAAAGAATAATGACCTCTGTGATGAATGCATGAGAAAAGGAAGTTATATGTGATCTCAGGAAGGATTTTTATTCCTAGACATTCAGATCTAGAAACTTTGAGTCCATTCAAGAATTTACATGCAATCTGTCTAAGTTTCCTCACCTTCTTTCAGTGAAATCAATTTTTTCTTCTTGTCTTTAACTCCCACATAATTGTGGTGCATTATAGCAAAATTCCACTTTATAGGCTGGAATATTGGTTTCCACAGTGATATCCACTATAGTAGAGAGATAATCCAGGATGGTTTGTTCCACCATAGTCATGCTGTGAAAAGCACTGTGCCTTGTTCTTAGTAGTCAGAAAGTCACTTGTGGAAGAAATGCATGTCCTGCAAAACTTTCAGTCGTGCATTTGTGTACTACTGCACAGTTACTCACCTCAGCCTTGCCCTGAGCTTTCGTACACTATCACAGTAAAGGTTACAACTCTTAATTATTAAGATCTACAGTTTTATATTTTATTTAGCTAAAGTCCGAGTCTTCTAAAATTGAAGAAACCTCACCTGAACTTGGGCAAATATTGTCTTGTACAGTGCTATGTTGAAGTTATGGGTTGAGAGACAACTACCATATCATCCACAGTCATGGCATCTGTGCAACAAGCTCAAGATTTATAATAGTATTTGGAGAAATGTGATCATCTAACAATGATGTTGAGTATCATTGCTACTGGTTGATTACAATATATATTAACCTTCTTGGAATGAATTTTGGCTAAATCTGAAATGATTGAATGATCAGCATATGCAGTAATTTCACCCTTAAGAATTACAGACTGAGAAATCCAGTGATCTCTGATAAGTATTTTATATAGTGTAGGTAATTTGATAGTCAGAAGATGAGAATAGATTATTCAAGAATATATTGATGGCTTAGAAATTCTTTGACCTGTAATCTAGTTAAAGAACTCTGGTCCTAAAGATTACAACTGAAGATGATTTGATGGTTAGTGATTTCAGTCCGGTTTCTCCTGGAGTACCTAAAAAAAACATCTTTTGGTATTCTAAACAGACAACTCAAGGATAGAATAAAACATCATTAGGCCTTCAAAGTCATTTTCCCAAAATATACTTCTGTTTTCTCAGAAAATTTCATCAATGAAAATTAAAAAGAAATCTAAGTCTTTGAGGTTGCCAAGTTTAGCATACTTTTGCCAGACCATAGGAGTTCTAGCAGAACAACTTTTCAGGAATGGCATTACAAGAGAAACCAGTGACAGTGGTGATCACCCACTGAAGGCAGTAAAGAGCATGCCATCTCCTTAATTGTCTATGCAAAACAAGTTGAAAGGAACAATCAAGAGAAAGAAATAAAAATATAATACCAGAAATAAACCTACTCATCTAGATGCAGACATTGCCAGTAGTGTGCCACATCCCTTTCAAAAAAAGGGTAATACTACATTGTGAAAAATTAAACCAACACTATTTCAGTGACAACTGTTTGGCAGCAGAGGACCTTATTTTGTTCATATCTGTGCAAGGCTATGTCTCAACAGCAGCTCTTAAGTAAAAGCCAGAGGATCACAGAGCAATCACTGAACCCGGCCTCACTCTGGCTCCTCACCTCTCCATAGCATCTCTGTAGCAGGCCAGTGCAGTGCAGTACAGCACCAAGTATCAAAGGTAGTTCCAAGCAAGATGATAATGTCACCATAGCGTGGATGCAACCTAATCACATTGGCACATGTTGTGCTGGGCCTAGTTAGGCTTGCTGAGAAATGGGAATTTGTTCCCCAAGCTATCCTTGAAGGGCTCAGCACGGCATGTGTTACAAATTGTAGGGATGCCTACATTTTCTTGTGCTGTGTGTCCAGTATGTCAGATTCTGATATGGCTGGAAGCAAGTCCACTCTTTGTGCTCTGAGAGACAAGTAGAAGGAAATAATGTTATCACTCAAAAGAGATAATCCTTGTTCTAAAGTCCAGTTTTTAATCTAAAGACAGAAATTAATGTTTGGGTTAGCAGTTGCAGCCCAGATAGAAAGCATGAAAAGTTGAGAAATTTTGTTTCAGAGCAGCAGGGATTTCTTTTCTCTCAGACTTTGATACTTTATTGATATTGAAATCTTTAAAGAAGCCAAACAGCAATGATAATTCTGTAGGCAACTATGAGAATCACAGCCTGCATGAAAAGAAAGTAGGGAAGAATGAATATTTACCAAAATATTGTAATTTTCATTGTAATTTATTTTAGAAATTCACACTGCTGGCCCAGTTGCTGTGTATTTAATTCCTGAGAAAATGAATACCATTACTTTTTGTCAGGAGGATTTACCAAAAATAAAAACCAAAACCACACATACAAAAGTTTGTTTGCTTGTACACACCCTAGAAGGATCTGCACAGCAGTCAGTAAAGCTATTTGTGGCTTGAGAGACAAGCAGTAAAATGCTAAAAACAGTTGTGAAATCTTTTTGTGATAATAGAATATTACTAGAAATTATGGCTGTTTTGTCATAAAAAATCTGGTAGTATTGTCTGTTCTGTCATAACATATCCTGGTTCTGTTGTCATAACAAACAAAAATATTGTTAAAATATTTTATACTATACATCCATCAAATAATTTTAAATAATAAATATTTTCATAAGAATCTCACTAGCTGATTTTCACGAATGCTTAGGACCTGCAAATCTAATTAAAATCAACAGCTGATTTGCTATACTCGGAAAACTATGACCTCTAAGAATCCTGATGCCTGATTTAATTCTCTTTTTTGAAAGGAAGTTAAATCTGATAAGCAGATTGCTTTAAAGAAACAATTCAGCAGACACTCAACATAATTTTTAATCTTTAATTTGATAATTATATTTCATTAGATTTTTCTAATGAGAAAATGTTGAGTTATTCAGAATGTTTGATAAAAAAGACATCCTTATTTATGGCAGTACACATGCTCCTACTACCAGAACATAATAGTATTTGCTTCCAAAAAGTTCCACCACGTAATTCCTACAGTGATGGCAAATAAACTCCTGTATGGTTTGATGTTAATAGACAAACATTATTTTCTAAAAAATAAAGCCCTGGGATAATCAGGCAGAATGTTGGACTCAACATTCCACTATGATACTTACAAACAATAATCTATCCGATACATTGAACAATATTTGTACAATACTTAACCTTGAAAATTACAATTCCTTACATAAAATGGTGACCCAGCAGTACAATTTCATAGGTGCCTGTTTCTAGTGTCACTATTTCACACCTTTTTCTCTTAATAGCATTTTTTTTGTGCCATTTTTTTTTTGAGTTATCATTAGGAAACAAAATGCAGCAAAGGAAATTTGCAAGCTTTGCATTAATTAATACCACTTCTAATTTGAAAGACACAGTCAGCCTTACTCTCATCCTGTATGGGGTTCAACAATCATATTGTCATTAGTGCAAAGAATAAGATGGAATAGCATTTTTTTTCAAAAGAAGTCTGCAAATTGTATTCCTTGTATTGCTGATTACGATTTTATAGTGTGTAGCTTGGCAGCAGGTTGCATATATGCAGTAGAGTGCATATAACTAGCTGGGTTTATTGATGTTGGTAGATAATAAATCATATGTATTTTTAAAATTATCTGTATCTATGTGTTTATAATTTATGTAGATACTATATATATATATATATATATACACATGCGTGTGATTAAGAAAGGAGCAGAGAGATCTACATGGAAGCTAAAGAATCCTGTGCAGATTCACATTAGTATATCTTTTCCTCAGTCATTTTCTCCTTAAAGTAATACTTGCTGATAAAGAGACCATGCAACATACCCCTGAACAGAAGTAGCTTCTGAAAGAAGCTGGCAAAACTGTAGAAAATCATAGAATCATATCATGATTTGGGTTGGAAGAGACCCGAATCCAGTTCCAACCCCCTGCCATGACAGTCTGCTCTCACTAGACCAGCTTGCTCGAAGCCCCATTCAGCTGGCCTTGAACCCTTGGAGGGATGGGGCATCCACAACTTCCCTGGGCAACTTATTCTCGCCACCCTCACAGTGAAAAATTTCTTCTAGCATCTCATCTAAACCTCCTGCCCTAGTTTGAAGCCATTAACTCTTGGCCTATCATGGATCCCTTGTCCTTCCTGCCCTTGTAAAACAGTCTCTGGCCTATATTTAGGCCCCCTTTATATACTGGGAGGCTGCTGTAAATTGTTCCCAGAACTTCCTTCTTCCTGAGACTGAATAGCCCCCAAATCTCTCATCATGCCTTCATAGGAGAGATGCTCCAGCTCTCTGATCATCTTTGTGGCCTTGTCTGGACCTGCTAGGTCCCTGTCTTTCTTTTGCTGAAGACTACAGAGCTGGAGGCAGCACTCCATGTGGGCTTGATGAGGGCAGAGGTGAGGGAGACAAACACTTCTCCCAAACTCCTCTGATACAGCCCAGGGTGCAGTGGCCTTCGGGGCTGCAAGAGTATGTTGCCAGGTCATCCTCTTATCCACCAGCACCTTCATTTGTCTATGTGTATGTGATGGTTTATCTCATTTGGTTGAACAATTTTTATGCTGCTTCTTTCACTTTTCCCCTGTTTTTCTGTTTTCTTTTTATGTTGTTGTTCTGTTGTTCAAAACTGAATAATTAACTTTCAATATTTAAAGAGTTGTAACATTGATCAAATTGAAGAGATGTTCATTATGATGATACTACTAAAAATATTTTATATTTCCTTTTTATAGTTAAAGACATTTTTCAGATGAAATGTCGCCATTTGCTTTATGTCAGCCCCAGCTGACAGTAGAAACAAACCAGTGTAGTTGGTCTTTGGTTTTACTTACACTTCAGAGCAGAAACCAAGGCAGCTGTTGAACCATGCATTTGGCTACGGTTTGTAATATTCCTTTGGTTGTGCTAGAAAAACAATGAAGCAGGGCACCATCCCTGTTTCTAATGAGTGGAGAGGGAGAAGAAGTTAATAAAAAACAGTTGTATGCTTCATTTTTGAGTATCATGGTAGCTTCACCTAATGTCAAGACACAATCGGTTTATTAGGAGCCACGAGGAAAGACTCACTACTAGAAAATCACCTATTAGTCTGTCACAGAGTTATGCAAAATCTAGTTTTGTGTCTGCAGTGCTGCAGTTACACATTTATCCTCAGAAGTTAGGAGCAATCACTCAGCTTTTGTCCACAATTTCAGCCTGTGTGTTACAGCAAAGTAAACCACAAAGGCAATTAAATACAAAGGAAGGATAAGAATGGATTTCTTTTTACATTATTCATTTTTAAGAATCATTTGCTCAAAGGATCAGATTTTTAAGAGATAAGATGTTTCTATTCCATTTTTAAGAGGAAACCTTTACTGAGCAAGGCTGAAATCTGTTTAAAGGTACAATACTGGCTAAACTTCAGTTAGTCAGTGTTAGGACATTACTCTGCCATTGGGAATAATATTCACAGAAATTATTGATATGCTGAGGATTTGGGGGTTTTCCCCTCCAAAGTCAGCTCCATTGCTTGGGATTTTACCTTCAATTTAATTGTGTGCTATTGCTTCATTGCAGATAAATTTACAGCTTGCAGGACTATGTAGGCAAAGACCACTGAGCCCACACCTGGTTTGTAGGTTTAGGTCGACAGATTAACTTCGTGTGCAAGCCAAGCTTTACAACTTTATTGCAGATGTCATCTTGGCAATAGTAGGTTCAAGTCATAAGATCTGAGAGCTCTGATGTCAGGTATCTTGAAACCCTGGCATGCTAAAATCACACTAATAGATTAATCAGTAGAAAATATTCAGATGCTGTTAAAAATCACCCCAAAATTCTTTTGAAGTTAGAAACAAACAACTGACTTCTAAAATTTAGTTAAAACTGGGAAGCAGAAAAATGCTAAATTAAGTTCTATATAAGCTGCTCTCTAAGCAGCTGAACACAATTTAATTATCTATTTATCCATGAACAAAAAGGAAAGAAACATACTGAATACTTGAAGTGATAATCCAAGTCCACGAAGGATTCTGGCAACATTGTCACTTGAACAGGGCCAGAGTTGCAGTCTTTCTTTGTGCTTAGTAGATGAGGACCAAAGCCTTGTCTCTATAAAGAAAGTTGAAGTCTGAATTTACATTAAATATCTCAGTACAGTTTCCACTTGCACTGCATTTTGTACATATATGAGGAGCCTGTACCTCAGATACATACGACGTGGTGTAATTTAATCAACAGTGCTATGCAGATTACTGTGTCTGACTCCCTTAGAGAAGCATGGACAAGGGAGTTCCTTGAGTTAACCCTTGGGCTTTCAAAACTGTCTGGTTGTTGGTTTGCATACCTCACCTGTTTTGCAGCTCCTTTTGAACAGTGCTTGCTTTCTGTTGTGTGAGGTATAAAAAAGACTTGTGAAAGACACACAATAAACCCCAGAACTTTTAAAATTATATTTTTGTAGCATGAGAACTTTTAGAGACTTGAGGGTTTTTTTCCTCAAATACATCTTTGACAATCAGAGTTGTTTAGGAATTTGAGTCCAAACATTAACAGAGTAAGAAGCCTATTCTACTGTGTCTCAGAGAAGACACAGCATTGTGGATGTTTCATTGTGGAAGTGTTCAAGGCCAGGTTGGGGGGGCTTTAAGCAACATGGTCTAGTGAAATATATCAATGCTTATGGCTGAGGAGTTGAACTAGATGGTCTTTAAGACGCCCTTTCCAACTCAAACCATTCTGTACGACTCTGTAAGTATTTTGTGGGAAAAGTCCCTGTCACATGTTATTCCTGAACCATCTTTGAATATAATCTGAAGTAGCAGCATTTCCTAGAAAGGAGCAATGCCTCCCGACTGGGGAAATCACTGGCAATTAAATAGTCTGTACTGTGGCACGCCAGTGCCTCAAGCCTGTGGCATGGCCTTGTTTTATTTCTTGACAAAATTCAAATGTATCAAACCCATAAATTGTCTTCAAATTTTACGGTAATTTAAGAGGACAGATTAGCAAGGCCCAAGGTGAAATTTCATACCAAAATTAGAAGAAAGAGGGATCTGGCTCAGCATCACGACAGTCACACAAGGTTTAAGGAAGGAGTCCAGTTGTAGCACTTCTTATGTGGGAATCAGTAAGCAATTAGGATATTTAGGAGCGGGCACTTGGACAAGGGGGAACCTTTGAAAGGAGAAACCTTATTCTGATTTTAGCCATATCAAAGATACATGCAATAAAGAGTAGCCTTGATTTTAAGTAGAGACAAGTGGATATCTTTTTCTTAACCAGACAAGAATTCATTTTGGTAAAAAAGGAAATAAAATCTTCTGAAATCTCAGTAAGTTTCTGTTTCCCATTAAGATTTACCCTTGGGTCCTCTGGTAACACCCCTGAGGGCATTTGTTCATTTGTCCTTCTGGAAGACTTCTCCCATCTGTGTTTTTCCTGCTCCATTTCTGGCTGTGTGCATGTACAGCACGCCATGTACAGTATGGTGTGTGACACACATTAATACATATAGATAGCCTTCTGCTTCTGACCTTACAAACTGTCCACTTCAGCATTGTCATTCTATGAAATGTCCAACTGCAGTCCAAGAAATGAATTTTAAATGTGAATGCAAACATTTCTATTACTGATAACACCAACGCAGCATTTTTTGCTTTACTGGGATTAGGACCTTGATAGTTAAAGTTACATTGGAATAATGACAGTCCAAGGTTGTGTCCTTTACAGACATGGCAAAGGAAGGGGAGGCCTTTGATATGTCTCTGCTGATAAAATTAACAAGGATTATTTCTTGTGTTTGGTGAGATTGTATTAAAAGTGAAAGAATATATTTGTTACCCATGAATATGTTAGGTCACAGAAACTGGGAGATATTTATATGTTGCACTGCATTGCAGTTGTGTTTCAATTATGTTGAAAGTCTGATTTTTAGAAAACAATTTGAAATCTGATAATGATGAAAATAAATGCCTGTCTCTTCAGTGAACAGCCGTCTTCTCACATGAACAGGAAAGCAGTTGCCATTCAGCTAGTGATACCTTAAAAAAAAAAATAAAAGCATTGTAATCTGCAAAGAGAACCTCTCAGGAAATTTCAGCTTCGAGGCTAACTCTGAATATGCTTCACCGTGCTTCACTTTCATGCTCCGTAAAATGGGGGTAATAATCTTTATTGATCTGTCTACCTTTTAGCAATGCATTAAGAACTTAAATTGTATCTTTACAGTCTTTTGAACAGTCTTGATATATGCAGCTCTTATAATACAGCTTAGTAGCTGGGCTTGCCTTTTCATCAGGTTCTCCCACAGGAGAGTTGTCCTGCTTTCCTTTACAGGTCTCTGGTCTTCCCATGCTGAATCCTTCTAATTGGGCAAGTTTGGTAAATCAGTGATGACTTCAGCACCTAAAACTTGTCACCTGAGCTGCCATAGCTAACCAAGTGCACTATTCTTGCTCCAGGAGTCAGTTTAGGTTGTCACCCAGTACTTCACGGTTGAGCCTACCTCGAGGCACATCATTGGGTGTGACTGCTGAAGGAGCAGTCACTCATTAGGACCCTGTCACTCAGTGGAGTCATATCTTAGCCTCATAATGGAGAGGGTAACGACAGCCACCTGCCCCTCCAGCTGTGCCTGAATTATTTGGATATCTTTGCATGATGCTTTTGTAAGAATGAATTTTCTGGGGTTGTTGTGTATCACCTCTGATGATTTCAGTAGGCAGACATCCTCACATATCTCTGTTACTCTTTACACCACACTTCACACCTGTGTTCATTTTATATCCATAGCAAGAGGTTCAGTGTTGTTCTACTTTGCATTCATACAAAGCAACTTAGTGGTCTGCTCGAAAAGCTAACTGATGTTTTCATTAAACAGTTATTTTAGAGCTAATTTTACTCTATATTGCATGAGTTCCGTTGATATAATATAAATTAATTGTTGAAATCAATAGGAATGTTAAATATTTTGGTTTATATGTTTGTTTGGGGAACAAACTTGCTTTTGAGTTTCATTAGGAAAAATTCAGCCTATTTTCATGAGGAAACTAGTCTGTGACTAGTGCTACGTATACTTCTCTTTCTCTTTTCATCCATTCAGCTCTCCACACCTACTTAATGTCTTGGAATCAGCAGATTAATTTCTATAAAATTTTTCAGAAACAAAGAGGTCTAAAAAAATAACTAAGCTCCTAAATGGAATGAGAACCAGCAGACAGACTAAGGAAAACTACCCTGTTTTATCTCCACTGAGGAAAAACAAGGAAAAATCAGTCATAATCCACTTTCTTTCTCAGCAGCCCAGTAGGTCAATATGTCATTGGGTACACAGGACAATTGGGATCATACTAGTGGGAGTCAAAAGGGACAATGCTTTGTGGTGAATTCTGAGGATAAAAAAGAAGCAGCAAAGTTTCTGGAAAGAGAAGACTGGAAGTGTTATAATGAGGTAGATATTTTTGGGGAGGCTATGATAAAGAGAGGGGAGTTATGGTGAAGGAAATAGAGATGTGCTATGCTTTTTTTTATTCTTGTTTTTCCTGTTGCAACAGTCCTATGACTCCAGCTTCGTATGCTGCTGTTTGGAAAAAAAAGAAAAAGTTTGGGTTTAGGCCCAAGTTTCATCAGAAGTTTATTTCAGATTCTCTAATACTTGTAAAAAGAATCTTGCAACAGCCTAACTTTTTTCAGCCTCGCAGCTTATTGACTGACAAGCTTTCTTACGACATCTGTTTGACATCTCATACTAATATTAGTTTTACAGGCACATTCACATTTTAGGAAATCATTGTATTCTCAAGTCTGAGATGACACAAGTGTCTCTTTCTGAAACTACTTGCCCCAGAAATGTTAGCTATATATTTTATCTAACATCAGCCCCCCTGTTGTGTCGTACTTCATAGTTGTCATCCAAAACCAGCTGCATTTTTATGGACATATCTTAATAAGACATTCCCCGAAAGGTACCGGTATGCCTTTGTGTCTTCCTGAGATCATATGGGAGTTATAGATGGTCATCTAGAGTACCAGCTATCAGAAAATCAAGTAAATTACTCAAGCACCTGTAATAACATTGTATATGGAGGATATAGAAATCAAGACAAAAAGACTGATACTTTTATCTATTTCACTCTGTGTTAAAATGAATAGTGGAAACAAACCATGATCCAGGGCCCAGAGTACGGTGCAGCATTTGTTTCATATGCTCTTAAGCCACAGCAGTTTTGTTGCAGATGACAGTGGACAGTGGTAAAATGTACAGGTGATATATGACATGGCAAATGAATTGGAAAATCCCTCAGTAAGGGAATTACTGTTTCCCACCCTCAGCTTGTCTTACCAGTCTCTCTGTGCCTTTTTTCACCTAAGTTTGATTCAACATGCAGAATATAAGGAATTATATGTGTGGCAAGTATATGTGGCATGCATGCATTCTCCCTGTGTTGTTTCTTCCAGATTATTGGAACAATCCCACTGATGCCTAATCCAGTCCCGTCCAACCAGGCGGCAGGTGGAGCTCAGGGACTTCAGGTGCAGCCGATCACTCCACAGTTATTGACCAATGCCCAGGGTCAGATCATCGCCACTGTCATCGGCAACCAGATACTCCCAGTGATCAATACCCAGGGAATAACACTATCGCCGCTCAAACCAGGCCAGCAGGTAAAGTGTCTGTAGCCTGAATGATTATCAAAACAGACACACAGAAATTTTCTGCTCCTCATGGACACTCTCATGGCCTCTCTAAAAACCCCCACTTCTTCACCATTTTTAATAACAAAAATTAACTCAGTCCTGCCTAGTGTGTTACTTCATACAATACATGTAGTAACTAATAATGTCATATTACATAATTTATTTATACATTCAAGGATTATCCAGTTTTTCTTTTCTTTTCAAGGTCAGTATAAGACCAACCGAGATGTTTTCTGCAGTGAAAATGCAATAATATAAGCCAGAGGAGACCCATCCGGCCTCTGTTCAGTCCCTTAGTGGTCACCTAGTGAACAGGGGCTTGAAATTGTTTGGAACATGCAGGGAAAACAAGGAAAAATGGAAAATCTTATTAGATTTCCTCACTGGAAAATCAGATATGATTGTGTATCATTGGGTAGACAGAAGGAATTTCTGGGAAATTATTACTCAGTGTAAGGTAGCAAGTAGCTGACTCACTTAAGCGTGGATCCAGTGACCACACTGAGGTCCAAAAACACTTCTGTAGTTCTTCTTCTACTACTCTAGAGCTAAATCCATTACTTTTGCCTACATCTGTAGAGCAAGGAACTGTAGTCCCACCTTTTTTCTCTGAAAGAGGGGAAATTGAGGACAGAGAATACATCAATTGTGATTACCAAAGAGGTACTTACAAAAATGTCCCTCACTTAAATATTCAGCTTATCATTTCTACTGCTGTTAGTGTTTGTGTGACATTCCTGCTGAAACCTCCAGGCACGGGGAGAAGCTTCTTGTATGCTGCTGAGAATCCCAGGCCCCCTGAACTCCAAACCAATGATTTTATCTTTTTTTTTTTTTTCTTATTTGGATGTAGAGAACCAATGGATCTCTAAGGTCACTTTTTTGTTTGTTCTGAAAACATTTCACATCCCATTGGTTACCTGCTTTTTTCCCATCCTATCCTCTGTGGTATCTAGGATAGGCATTTTACAAAAGACTTGTCATGTATCTAACTCTGTTTTCTTTAGTGGGAGTGTACTTGCACTACCAGCAAATGCTTTTGCAGTGGTTGCATAAACGCAGTTTCAACAAAGCTGAATGGATCTGAGGGCAGGCTTCATGTTCTCCACCACAGGAAAGCCTGACAATGAAATATAAAACTCATCAGTTTACATTTGGTTTCCTGGGGGTGTGTGGGATGGGGTATGTTTTTTGTGCCAGTCCCCTGAAAGGATTGGACCTTTTTCCTCCATTATGGGGAAAGCATTCAAAAATCATAGTAATCCTGAGATCCCGTTTGAAACTCATGAAATTTAGACGTAAAGAGGAGGATAAGGGACCTGTGTTATTGCCTGAGACATTCTCACATACAGAGCAACACACCTTCTGAGTCCAAAACAACCTCTTCCAGGCAATGTCTGCCAGTAGTGTAAGTGGGCAGAGAGGGACAGAGGTGTAACATTTTCTGCACAGCTCGTGGCACTGGGGTCACGCAAAGGGACGAACTCTCAAACCTGCAGCTTGCTGAATGAGCAGGGGTGCAAGGCCTACATAGTCCTGCACTGTTTAGCTACATCATACTTGTTCACCCAACCTGTGTGCCCATGTGCAGCGATCAGCTGGCAGAAATATCAGTCTGCAGAGAACTGGTTATGTCCAAGAGCCAAAGATGCTTCTCATTAAGCTGGTCTGCCCAGCAGTGCTATGGAGGTAGAAAACATTGTTTTGCCAATACTATTTTCATGGGGTTCAGCTTCTGCCTCTTTCTTACACAGAATCCAGAGGTCCCAGGGGTTGCAAGAAGGTCCACCAAACAACACAGTCTCCTTACCTTGGATCAGCCTTTCTTGAAGTTTAATCAAGACAGTATTTTTGATCAGGGAGGGGAAAAAACGTAGTGCAAATACTATATGAAAAAATAGTACAGGTTGTCATTTTTATAGGAACCACAGAAATTATTTCTATGTATTTGTGCTCCCTCTACTGGCTCTTCTGGTTTTATTGAAAGAAGTCAGAGAAAATTTTGCCGTGAATTTCAGTGGGAGCACAAAAGACATGAGACCTAGATTCCTCATAGGAATAATGCTGATGGACAGTGAAAAAAAATTGAGATAGTATTATGCAAACTGTTCTATCATTTGAAAAGTGAGAAGATTTGCTCGAAGTTTAAGGTGATCCCCGGTTTATTTTATTGCCTGGATGGAAACTTAGACTAACTGCAGCATTTGGCTAATGATAGCATATTAAGTTATAAGGTTTAAAATATAATTTTAAACAGAACTGAGTGAGTGCTTCAAATAAGAGGGCTCAGCAGGAATTCAAAATGTTTTTTAAAATAGTGTCACACAGCATTTGGTGTCTTGTAACTTGATGAAAGAAGCTTCATCAGGGGGAAAGATTACAACACAAGTTACGAGAAAGTTTTTAGCATGACATGAAGAAATAAATGCAGGAAATAAATAATGTAGCAAAAATGTTCCAGTTACAGATAATTCTAGTTTGACTTTGAACTTGTCACTTCCTTGGAAACGAAGTACTTCAGGAGTAAAAAAGGTGATTACAAGCAATGAAAGTGAGCCTCGCTTGTTAGCTGAGTCACAATAATTGAACCTTTGTAAACTGTTCTAGTTGCTAAGTAATGCGAGTGCTTACTTTTTCCCTGATGACTGAAGACTTAAATGCCTCAGATATTGTTTTTAGTCAGCTTTACTTATGTAGACCACACGCGTTATTTATTCATATAACTTTTTCAGATTTGGCAGACTAAAACCTCCATGTGTTCTCATGGAAATGAGTTCATAGAATACTTACAAGTAGTGTAAAGCAGTATTTCTTTTTCTGGGATGTAAATAGGTTGCTTTGCAATGTACACAATTGAGTCTGATATAGTCCTATTCTTCCTGTGTTTAAGTATAAATAGATGGGGGTTTTATGTTCTTTGAACTACTCACAATAGGGATTGTTCCTCGTCAAAGTACACCAAGTAGGTAAAACTTCAGGTATTTTACTATTTTCCAAGATTTTGCTAATCTAAGCGGCATCTGCGCACACACCAAGAATTCTCCTAGAAATTGCAATGGCTTTCTAAAGCCGGCGGCTGTTTGCACTCTTGTTTTTGTCTGTGTCCATTTTATCTCTGTTCATAAACAAGTTTTTCTTTGCCTTTAATAACTTTTGCCATTCATCTCCCAGCCATTTCCAGACTAATCTCTTCAAGATTTTTTGATCAGTACTGAATGCCATGGTCACAGTGAGGATGTGTCCCTGTTTTACATGACATTATAATATTTTCAGCATTATTTTCTTTCTTTATCTCAATACAGCCTGCTTTTTTCTCTCTCTGTTCATTGAACAGTTTTACGTAATAAGCAGATGTATCCACCATAATACATCTTTGCTTCTCTGATTATTACCATGTGTGTCACCAAAATGGTTCCTTTTGATGTGAATCACTTTGCACTGATCTACTACCTGTCATAATGCTCCCTTGGAATGTTCTAAAGAGGATTTGTACGTTTTTCATGCTATTCTGTACTAACTGATGAAATTAATGTGTTCTTCCTGCAGATTCCACTTTGCCATTATTCACCCTACTTCCTTGCTGGTTGCTAAAATCATTCAAAAATTTGGTATAAATGCTTTGTTGTCTACCTGTAGTCTCCTTTCTTGAAAAAGAAATAATAAAATTGTTCTCTAATTTTGTGTTTCTTGCTTTATAAGCTCTTTGTGTCCCATAATAGAAGAGTACCTTTTAACTTAAACTTCTGCACTTCCTCCATGCGTCTCAAGAGGAATTTTGTCAAAATGTAGGTTGCATGGCTAAAGGCGCATTGTTTTTGAGAACAGATGAATTTGTTGTAAAATCTTGTTAGCATTGTCATTTACTATCAGATTTGAAAAATTTGTTTCAAGGTGTTCTTTCATGTCACTAACAACACAACCTTAACACCAGCACAGCTGACAGAAGAACTTGAACCATGAATTGCAGTCTTATAAAATTTAGGAAAGGGTTCACCTTGCTTAAATTAGTCGTAGAGGAGTTAGGTTTCTGGTATCACAGAGGAGCTAGTTAACTGGATTTCCTGCATAGACATAGACAAGGAGACATATGCATGTCCAGTGGAAAACTCAAGATGTCAAAGCAGAAAAATTTTTGGATAGGTTCATCTCTAACAGGTATCTTAACATATCTATTGTTTCCATTGACATGAGAGAGGACTAGGATATCTATTTTAGAATTGTCAATTTGTTCTAAGGTGAGCGAAATTGACTAAGAAGAATCCAGCAGCCAGTGATAACTGGGGTTCTTCTTTATGAATTTCCTAAACAGCTTTCCTAATAATTGGTGGGTTTGTAACTATTTTCTTGTCCATACAGAAGCAACTCAACATTCTATTGTTCTCTGGTGTACCTCATAAAGCAGGTTCCCTTCTCACTCTTTCCTGGCTCTTTCTTTCTACATACTAGCTTCATTAAATCAGGACTGTAGTTGCAGTTGTCCTTAGTCTTGTTTTATCTACAATGCCTGCCAGAACTTTTCATACTTCATCGTGTCATAGAGCATGACCAGCTTTGGGCTTCTGCCAATTCTAACACAGTAAAATGAGCTACTAGGAAGCATTTTACTACATTTTCAGTTCCCCATCTTTGTTGTCATTGGCTTTCATGCTCCAGATTAACTGTTGAAAAGACATAGATAGCTCTCAGATGGGCCTGTGGTGATTCTTGTACATCTGCTTGCCAAATTTCATGTTAAACATTCTTTCTGCAATCTCAACCTGCCACAAACACCCTACCATCTTGTTATCACAACTCCCTTGTTATTCTCTCCCATTAAAATCCAACCAGCTCTCTATCATTTCCTCTCTGCAATACTCCTATAGCTTTTTGAGAAATGCACTCTTCTTTCTCTGTGCTTCAATATAGTCACTAAACCGTGTTGTCTCAATCCGACTTTGTTTTTCTTTTGCTTTTTATATGACTTTCAATGATGAGGGTGACAATTTCTCTCCCTTCTTTCTCTTTTCCTTTACCATCATCATTGCATAATTCTGTTTCATCTATGGATAAATAACTAGATTTTTGAAAGTCAAGATTACTAGACTATTTACTAGTAAAAGGGACTACATCAGACGTCCCATGCCACAGCACAACTCTTGACTTGTAACTTCCATCTCCTCCTGACCAGTTTTCTTTGTGGCATCAGCACTTGTAGGAGAAGGATATTTCAGAAAAAGTCCATATAACTGCACCAAACCTTTGGGAATGGGAAGACATTGCTACATTACCTGTGTCATTCTAATGAACTGAGGCATAGAAAGCATAAAATGCTGTTCACTGTAGGAATATGAGGGTTACCTTTGAATTATGCACTTACATATTTTAAACTGTTACTATAATACTATTGTAATATTTACATTAATAATTAACATTATTATTTTTTAAATAATTTATAATTAGTCATGGATGTATTGTCAATAATATTGTTCTTATATTGACATTATATCCTTCCTGACAGGGGTAAAAAAATTACTTCTGCACCTGATTTGCAAATAAAATTATATCTTTTACATAAGTCCAGCTCTATTCTCAACCTCATTTAGCAAGCTGAAAGACCTTCAACTACAGTGTGCTTTGAAAGTAGTTGTGGTTCAATAGAGAGGCTTTGAAAGAAGTTCAGCAGATACTGTCAAAGTCCTGCCCCCAGTTATGTCCGCAGCACAGCCTTAATTTTGAGCAAAGTATGTGCACATCCAGTGTGAATCTAAGGACCTTTTCTATTAGTTTCCAAATGTACCTATTCTGTCAGTCTAAGCAGTGTATACTACATGTGCTATACTATATTGTACTATACTGAAAAAGAGGATGCTTATTGAGTATCAAATACCTTTCATATTCAGATTCATATATGCACTTACTTGAATTTATTTGAGTAATCTAAATTAGGGTGATGGGATGCAATATTTGTGAAATACTCTGGCAGAGTTGACTGTAAAAGGGATTGGGCATGAAGGGTGGGGATATGTGTATTAACTTGTTCTTTCCATTTGTTAGATTAAGGAAACCTGTTTGAAGCCCATGCCTGCTCATGCAGTATGAATAAGTTTGAACACAGACTTCATCTGCCATGGTGCTCTTGAATCCTGCAGTGTCCTCAGCACACCATTACTCTTTCTTAAAATCAAATGTATTCTAGGAAACATTTTAGGGAATGTACACAGGACAGAGGACTCCATTTGCAGGAAAAATAGAAGAATGAAACACTTAAACTACTACTACTGCAAGGCATTATCATGGAATTTCAAAGTGTTTGCGAGTGTCTTTTTATATCAAGATATTTGTTTTTTAGACCTTCCATGGACTTTAGTCTTTACTAGAGTTAATGTGCATACTTTCCAGGATGAACTGGCTGACATCAGAAAAAATTGAAAATCTTTATTTATAACATAAAGGGGATTGCTTAAAATGTATTTCTTGCTCTTTGTACCATTCCTCTTAGTTTCATCCCTTCTGCCCTTTTTGTTATACTTGTCTTTTTCACCTCTGTCTTCTCTAATTTGTTGTGTTTCCTCATTTCTCAGATTTCCTTTTCACTGAATCATAGAAAAATAGGACTGGAAAGGACCTGAAGAGGTCATGTAGTCCATCTCCTCCCCCTAGGCAGGATCAGCTGTCCCTATATCATTCTTGACAGATGTTTGTCTAGCTTGTTCTTAAAAATCTTCCATGATGGAGGTTCCCTGACATCCCTAGGCAACCTAGGCCCCTTTCCCTAGCATTCAAAAGGTCTTCCTGATGCCTGACCCTAGCTTCCCTTACCGCAATCTAAGCTCATTATTTTCTTCTCTTTTCCATTAAGTTCATATTTTGCCCTTGCTGTTTGTCCAGACTCTCTGTAAAACCAAATAGTAACTCTGTTATGATACAGGGCAATATTCTGTCAAAAGTTTTCTAGATTTCCACTTAGTTTCTTTCTCTTCCCTATTTTATGCAAAATACCTTGTTACACTATCACTAATAAGCAGCTTTCTGAATGGACAGAACAACATCTCTGATCTCATAAGGCCTTTAATACAGAAATCCAGTCAACTATCCCAGGGGTAAGAATATCCTGCATGCATAATTTAAGAAGAAAATTACCTAATTCATGCTTTACCTCTGCAATTATCAGTCAGTACTACCTTCACTATTGACAGCAACACGTAAATCTCATGTAAAAGAAATATGAATAAAGCCCTTTGCAATTTTCAATTTATTCTTATAAAGTATTATGGTGCACTTTCCACTTCTCGTGTTCACTTCATGCCTCTAACTGCAGTGTGCATACATGTATTGCTGCCAGATTCTGATCACTGTTGCATACAGTCATCATTCTGGCACATCTACTATATCCACCTACATGGAATGGCACTTACAGCAACTACTTCTGTAATTTCTGTGCCTCTTTCTGTCTTTGAATGGAAAATGCACAACAGTCATAAATATAATTCATATCATATATACCTGTCCAAAATTGGGAAAAGTCCTCTATTGCAAGTTCAGATTGATTCTGTCATCTAGAATCTAACTCATAATCTAATCGTTGCCTCTCCTTAAGGCTATTTCTGGAGTAGAAATTATAGTGGATGAAAAGAGAGAGTATTTTAATGCAATTTCATGTCGTAGATAACTATAATTGTCTTTTAAGCAGGACATTTACAACTCAACCACCATGTCTGTAAAGCAGAGGTGATGCTGTAAATTACGTAGGGAGTTAAAGATGGAATCTTCCCTCAGTCTCCGGTCAGGCCTTAAGGTGACTATTCTGCCTCTTCAACCCTATTGCTCACTCATACCTCCCAAGCAGCAAGTTAGAAACCAACCTGTAAATATCCCTTATATGTTGCTGTTACATCTAGGGCTTCTGTGAAACCAGATTTCACTAGCCGTATTGCTTTTGCCCAGATAAATTTTGAGAATTTCTTGTATTTGTTTAAATATTTCTGGACCTTCAACAACAAAGTTGCCAAGTTTCTGGGTATTCCAGTTGTTTTGAAAATGCATGCATTGTACAGAACATGTGCAGAGACTCAAACACTTCCTAGACCCTACCATCATATTGTGGACATGCTACATAGTGACTCTGACTGACTGCATGCTTTGCATGCAGAGCTGAAAAATGCAGCATGCCCTCTCATTCTAGAGCTTCCTGGAGGCTTCAGATTTATTGTGAACATGCTCAGTAGTTGAACTGTTCAGTGACCGTATGTGTAACATAGCTGGAAAATGTTGTATTTGCTATCACCCTGAGAAATACTGATGGGAAATGGTGTAGAATCATAAAAAAATTATATGCAGAAGGTTAAGGTTCAAGATATTATCCAGTCTAATCTGTTGGAGTAGCTATTCCAGGTTTTAGCTAATTTGGTCCTGACCACTGTCATAGAAACCCACAGATTCCACCAGTAATCTATGCCAGTGTTTCACTGCCATGTTAAATAGTTTTTCCGAACATCTAATTTGAACCTTCCAGATAACTAGGCCTCATTCTCTCCATTATAAAATGTAAGACAAAGTAATTATCTCCTCTTTTCATTAGCTACGCCTGTATTCAAAGCAGGCATCACATCCCTCATGGTCATAGCTCCTTTAGATGAAACATGACCAGTTCATTACAGGTGTCTTCATAAGCCTCAGATAACTCCCAGGCCTTCAGCCATTCTAATTATTTAACTCAGCTTAGTCCAGATTTTTCTGAAGTCTGGAACCTAGCTGTGGACATGGCATCCCCTGTCTTTCCAGGGCTCAGTAGAAAAGAAGATGCACTTCACATGCACTGCAGCCATCACTCCCACTCACATGGCTTGGTATGGGAACTGCCTTTATTTTACTTCTGTAACACCACAGGATTGCAACCAGCATGTTCAAATGCACAGAAACATTTTGATTCCTAATCCTGTAGTCCAGCCTGTCAAAATTTCCTCCCTGCATGTCATCAGCATGTAAATTTAGTAAATATATTCTCTGCTCGATCATCCAGGTCATTAAGAAAATATTGAGTACTACAGCATGAGGACAGATTTCTGTGAAGCACCATGCATGCACACTTCTGTTTCCACAGATATCTCATCCTCAGTTTTGTTTTCCAAATACTTTGGCATTCATTCTGCAGCAATTTCACCTAAACTATGCTTTCTTAGGTTATAAAGAATGTCACATGAGGGAGTGTCGAGACACTTGTAAAGTCAAACCACCTACTGCTTTTTCCCTGTCCGCAAGGCCAATTACCCTGTCTTAGAGGGAGATCAGATTGGTTTGACACAGTTTGTTCCTAACAATCCATGTTGTCTGTCGCTACCTTGTTTTCTTGCGGATGCTTACAAATTGTTTGATTATTTTCTTCAGTACTTTTCCACAGTTGAAGTTCAGTTGACTGGACTATAATTTTGCAGATCTTTCTCTTTAAAGATAGCTGCTGTATTTGCTCCTCTATCCTCACAGATAAGCACTAACATCTCTTAGACTGTTCGACATAGGGTGAAAGCATCTAACTCATCTAAATACAGTACTTATCTTCCCTTGCCTGTGCTGAAATCTTTAGTTTTGCCAGAGATTCCCTCAGAAAACCGATCCAGACCCCAAACACCTGCCTCTTTCTGAAAGCTGCAGTCTGGATGTGATGTGGGTATAATGGATGGACAGGCAGTCCACTTCTGCAGCGCTCAGAAGAGGCCAGTTGTCATAGTGGGATGTTTCCCTAGGAGAAGATATTATAAAAGTAGACATTCTGGGTTGGGAATTCTCTGTTGATAAATCCAGCCCTTAGAGAGTTTTTTTAAAGATTCTCACTGCTTGCATGAGTCAGAAAACTGGAAGCCTTTTAATCAGCTTCTTAACTGTTATCTCCTTGATAAAGTGGCATGTTGTATTTTTTTTAAATGTACTTGGTAAAAAAATATCCTTGATGTAAAAAGATGCTTTTTTTTAATTAATCCACAAGGAAATCAGAATACACTAAAAGTGGTCAGATAAATAATTATCATTATTATTACAGGTTAAATCAAGGTTTCTTCCTTCATTTTCTGTTATATTATGCCATGTAGAAGGTAGAAAAAGAAGTTGAAATTTTTTCCATTCTTAAACAGGCTCTAAAAGGAATATTGTCATTAAAATAGTTCATACATATTCCACAGAAAGTGTCATCTTGAATGTGAACAGTTACTTTTATCTACAGTGTTATACAATTTGTTGTCTACTTAGCATCAGACATTTCTATGTGTGCTGAGATGATAATACATATAATTTGAGTGTTACTAATGAATGTAGCTCCTTTTCTAAAGTCGTTTTTTCAGTTAGATATCAAAAGAGAAAGACTCATACTCCTTAGCATTCAAGAAATAGATTTTAATTACTGACTTCAAGCAAGGCCAAATAGGTCTTTATCTTTTCCCCTTGTAGAAAATGCAGATAACAGCTGCAGTGAGGTGAAGCCTTTTTAGAATACTTTTACTATCATTTTTGATCAGTATCAAGAATCAACATAAAATAACAGTATAATAAGTAGCAGTCACCAGAGTGTATCGGTACTGTATTACTGTATTCTTACGCTCTGAAAAGGCTGTACTGGACTACTAGAACCCAATTCAAAACTGTAACATCCATTGTGTGCCTTCAGTGTGTATAGAGACTGCCCTTCAAATTTTCTGAGTTTTATGTGAAAATCAGTACCAAAGAATATTCCTAGAATTCAACCCCACATGAAATCATACCACAGGCAGAATGGGTTCATGGTTCTTCCAATTCCCCTAGCAAACAAACAAAAAATACACTCTCGTAATATTTGTTTAAAAAAATTATAAAGTCAGATTCATGTATCACAGTCTATCATTTGCATCTGCCATACTCACTAGCTTTTTTAGATGTGTCTTACTGGGTACAATCTTGATGTGCATGGGGCTCAGAAGTTTCCATGTGTGTTTCAGTCAAGGACGACTTATCCATTTCCATTATTTTTGTTTGTTTGCTGGATCTGATGTCATAAAACAAATCATTGCTTCCTGTAGGAAAGGGATTTTGGCTCGGTTTATGTCCTTCTCTCTATTCTCCCTCTTCCTGATCCTGCAGTATGAAAGGATCTCTGTGAAACAATCCTGATTTCTATGAGCATCCATGTAGGGAATAAAAGTCTGGTTTCATGAGTCAGAAAACAGGTAAGGACATGTATTTAATAAATCAGAATCCTGCTGTGAATGTCATAGGTCTCTTATCACCCATTTCAACAAAAGTATTTGGCTTCTAATTAAATTAAGTATCCAGTTAAACTGAGTAAAACTGGAAGGAAAAAATTCAAAACTACTCAGATATCTCCTGCTGTAACACTGTCATCTGAATGAAGCCCATGGTGTTTAACACTCCTATGTGATTTGTTCCCCAGAAGTATAGGGGTGAGATGGTGCATTGCAAGTTTTCTATTACTGCTTCACTTTCTAAATACCTGTTTTTCATTTTAACATTTAGCTCCATCAGCCCTCCCAGACGCAAGTGGGACAAGCAGCCTCACAATCCAATCTCCTGCATTTGGCTCACAGTCAAGCATCTATGTCTCAAAGCCCAGTGCGTCAGGCTTCCTCTTCTTCCTCCTCATCCTCCTCCTCTTCAGCTTTGAGTGTTGGCCAGTTAGTCAGCAGTAAGTATTGCTTCCTGGCTCTCCTTAATTCTCCCCTCTGTTTGTTCTCCTCACTGCTGAGTTTCCCAATCTGCTCTCCCTCCTTTTGTTTTTTTTTTTATTTATAGTAGATTGTATATTGCTAAATTGACTGACTCTCACCAGTGAGAAATACTAAGTGCTGTCATGGATGGGGTTTAAGGTAAACATGCCTTTAGAAATCTTAATCAATGCTGAAAATGGTCATAAAAATGGTAGCAGCCATTAATTGACTCATGAGTGATATTGTTGTAACTGAAATGTAGCTTAGATTCTTTTGAAATTAAACATTTTTGAATCACTCAGTACAATGAATTACATTTCTCAGAATTTGGTGGGCAAACAGGTGCTCCTACTTTTGGTTAAGCTGCTTGTTTGTTTGCTTGGTTGCTATAGCAAACCATTTTACAAACCCTGATACTACACAAATCTAGAGTGAGAGACTTTTCTTGCCAGAAAAAGCTTACAACATTTAAACAAGAATGAACTGGAACACGTGCGGGAGAAGAGAGAAGCACAATGCAGTGAAATGACTGAGTTCCAGTGTTAGGAATATAACAGCTGACCTGAACAGCCCTTTCTTACAGATCTCCCTGTTCACAGTCTTCGCTATTACCTTTTCAGCATTAACGTGGTCTTCACATAGCAAAAACCACAGGTTGACAGTATACATAAGAAGCACTAACAGTTTTTGCACATCTGCAAAAATCCAAGTGATTTGGATGATCTTGCTCTTGCTCCATGTGCATATTCTGAGTAAACAAACACTATAGCTTATGCCATATTGGTAATGTAAAATATGCAACTGATAAAAGCTTATGAAGGGCTTGGAGAAACGGTCATGCAAGGAGAGATGTGAAAAAATCTTGGTCAGATTATTTCAGAGATCTTTTACATGGGGAAATGACTAGTAGAGCTGCAGTGGTAAAATTAAGCTGATGTAACTCCCAGTGGGAATACTTTTATTCTGGAATGAAAATATCTGCATATAGATACAGATATAATTATAGTGATATAAATATACTGCTATTGCTCTGTCAGTAGTAAATTTTCTCATGTAGACATGCTTGTAGGAGGAAGAAAAATAAGAGGTTTTACATTACAAATACATAAAATTTATCCTAGTCCATGAGGGAAAATTGCGTAACATAGCTGGTGCAGAATGCATTATTTTTCAATAACTAGTCCAGAACAGCTCCTCTTGGGGACATTCTAATTTAAAATAAATGCAACATAGAAGAAGCCCTTTTAAGTTTACAGGATAAATCCATCAAAAGTTAGGAGATGCTCAAAAAATAGTTTTTTGTTCAACTGTATGCAATTCTTATTAGAACATGGATTTCATTATAACGATATATTGTTGTGCTTAAAATCAAGCAATCATGAGTTTTTTTGCTCATCCTTCTCTCAGTGCATTCCCAGTGGAATTGCCCTAGGGATATATCAGAATTACTAACGCAACAGGTGGGCTGTTGTCCCAGGGTTTATCTGATTCACTAATCTGTTCCCCAGTTTGCATAACATTTGGGGTAGGAAGCTGTATAGGAGTGAAGGATGGTCTTGCCTGAGGCAATAGAGGACTGAGGAGCTGAAGCCTTCTGTCTGCTATGTAATTCTAGTGCAACGGCAGGCAAATCACTTAAAAGAGATTTTTCACAAGTGTTCCCTCAATATCCTGCTTGAAACTCTGGACTTTAATTTACAGAAGAACCTGGTAGTCACAGTTGCAATTTTAAGTGCACTTTCATTGTGGAACTGTATCAAGAACCATTTAAAGACACAGTCTAAAAAATCATTTCCTACTTGACCTAGACTGGGTAACCCTAAAATGCTTCTTCCCTTAATATCTGTCCACTTCTCTGTGAATGAGAAGGGGAAGACCCTCATCTTGTAGAAACACAAGAAAATAAATTAAGATTTTTAAAAAAACAGAAGAGCTCAAGAGGAGATGTCTTTAGTGAAGAACTTTAATAGAGGTCTGGGGCCACACACTGAACAAGTAAAAAGGCAATACATCAATCAATTTGTCTGCAGTGAAGGACAGTTCATCCTGTGCACTGAACAAGGCACGTGAAAAAGAAATGATAATCCACGGCTCAAAGACTATGCTATACTGTGTTGTGGGCTGCTGTAATTCAAGCATTTTGTAGCTTCTGAGTGTTAATTTGTGCAGCTCTACGGATGTTCTTTTAGCTTCATTTTTTGCTTGGATAAATTTCAAGGTTTTTACAAAATCAGAATAATAACGTACATCAGTCACATGGTGAGATAATCTTTATGTTCGTAGTTGGAAATAGGATATGTGTTGAATGGATGGAAAAGCTGATAGTTCTGTTATCATCTTGTTGGTTCTGCTCTAAAATAAGCATGCTGTGCTTATGGATTTGGCTGAGAGCAGAGGAATATGAGGCACAGGAATATCAATTTGGGCACAACAGGGAGATACATTAATGACCACAGAACTTTTACTTGATCCTCTTATGCTTGACTCCATCCACTACTTGTCTTGTTCTAGTGCAATTAATTCTTCACACTGTTGTCCACAAAATCCGCTCTCCCTTTGCCTCCATGCTTTTGTTCCTCTAGTTTTCTCCC
Organism: Lanius collurio; assembly: GCA_020086605.1. Taxonomy (NCBI): domain Eukaryota; kingdom Metazoa; phylum Chordata; class Aves; order Passeriformes; family Laniidae; genus Lanius; species Lanius collurio. The sequence goes on along the minus strand of JACBWW010000012.1, from coordinate 26,687,082 downwards.
TGAAGTCCTTTCCTCACAGTCCATCGTTACCCAACTTCTTTTTCCATTTCAGTTCCCACTGTCTCCAGACCATATCTGTGCCCTTTTACCAGCCTTTTTATTAGGTAGTTTCTGTCCTACTTCATCTTGTTTTATCACTAGTGCCACCTCTTTTTCCCTATTTTCTTTCCTCTACCACCGTGAGTGGTACTGCTCTGCACAGTCAGGCCCTCTCTCCCTCCACTCCAAACTCTGATCCCTGCTCTTTAATAGTCTTCAAGTTTGGGTTTTCCCTTCTATCATCTTTTTCTTTAGACTGAAGATTAATTTTCGCCCCCTCCTGCTGATGCCACTCCCATGCTCCCCAGAAGCCATCAGAGGAGTGTGAAAAATGATCACAAAGAAGAGCGTCAAGTCAGTCTCCCTGTCCTTGCTGTGGTTCTATCATAAAGCAGGCCAGAGCTACAGGCATAGGAAACTTTTCATACAATCAGACCGACAAAGGAATTGCACTTGGAAATCAACTCACTGGAATTCAGATCTTAAGAGCATTCCAAAAGAAAATGTTATTGGTGGGGTTTTCATGGAAAAAATTACATTTTTAACATAGTTACACACAAATAAAAACTTGTGGAACTGTTTGGAGTTTATGCTTCCATCTTCATCCAGTGTCTGCTATTCAAGACTAAGAGAAGGAGTAGTGTGATGAGCAGATCAACTCCCTTCTGCCATTTATGTAGCAACCTTACACAGATAGAAGCAAGCCAGTCATCTCAAATATCCTTAAAGGTTGTCCAGCATGCTCCTGAGCATGAAGCCAACCATAAACTGGAGCTAATATTGCATGCCTAAGCCTGCTCAAGCTGCCACATCAGGGACGATGTTGCAGGGCACAAGACCTACTGTTTTCTAGTAATGTGGAAAGAGCCTACAAGAAGGAGGAAAATATGGGCAGTTCAGTAAGGAAAGATCAAACCACCTGTGTAATGAAACATGAAAATCAGACGGGATCCTTTATAGCTTTTTCCTTCTCAGTGATACAGTTTGATCGGATTGTATTAAATGACCTTCATGAGTTTGACAATTGTTTCATGTGACTGAAAAGCCATTTGCACAAGACTGTGGCTGCACATGAGGATATAGACAGAAGTCATCCTTGTTTTGCTTCTTTACAGAATCTATTCAGTTTCTAGATGAAGATCCCTGAAGGGCAGGAGTACATCTTTGTCAAGCCCGTGGCCTTCTTAACATCCAAGCTCCCACACTGGCTGCAGAGCTTTGTATGAAAGGCCTACAATTGAAATCCAGTATCTGAAAGTCCCTTTAAAGTCCTTTAGTGGGATAAGGTGGGCAATGGGTTAGTGTTACTGAGAAAAATCCTTAGGCATGAGGGCAGCAAGAAACAACTTGTGGCCTCCTGAACCTATCTTTGATTTCTTTATCCCTCCTGAGGTAGGAATATTGTTTCCTTTTCCTCATTCCTTAAAAAGTTGTAGTCCTGACCTCTGGCAGAGGTTCTAGAGTTGAGTACCTTGGCAGAGATTTGTTATATTCCAGAAATAGTTGCTAAATATAGCAAAGTTCATGTAAAACTAGTCACACTTAGCCACTTGTTCAGTTAATCAAATTGCATAGAGCACCCTAACTTCAGCAAATAATTATTTGGGACAAGCTTCTGCACATTGAGTGCAAAGAGAGTAACTCTTTTACAAGATGTTCCCTCACATCAGAGAAATTATTAAAGTACAATGAGGAAGTCATAGGAACTCTCTTTATTAACTTTAATGTTCCATGTTCCTTGGGTTTATTCCTTTTACTTTTCATTCTAGTAATATTTTCTGTATGATTTTGCCTTTTTTCTTTAACACGTTTTTTAATTTCAAAAAAAAAATAGTGCATTTTCTTACTTTTTAATTTCTTTCTTTTTTTATTTCCTGCCCTTTTTTTCCTTTAGGTTATTGTCTTATTTATAACTTTTCCATTTTCTGTCATCATCATCCCTTCATCCCTTACCAGCAACAAGTGCTAATTATTTTAAAGACAAAACATAACAGCTATTTCCAAATAAAAGATATTTTAAAGTAAGTACTGTCTAAGCAAGGACTGCAAGATTCATTTCTACTCTTCCTGTCCCTTCTGTATGATTCCTTTGTATTGTCCAATCCTATTTGTATTCTCTTTTGTCTTCTTTGTTTTCTCTTATTTCAATTCTACATCATTATTCCTCCCTTTTTCCATTTCATTTTTCTCTTCTGAAATGCATCCCTCTGCTCATTTCTTTAACTTTTCTGCCATATGTTCTCTTTGTGGAAATCACTGGTTTCCCCTTGTGCTCTGAGACTTGTGTCTCCATGAAGTTCCTTTCTTCCTTCCAAACTCATTTTACTGTCATCTGTTACTACAAAATTAAAATGCCTCCCATAAACAAATTATTATTATTTTTTTTCCCCTGAGCTCCACTCCATTTTCCATTATCAGTGTTTTGCCCTGCCTTTCTTATCCAATTTACTTTTCATTGGACCTCCTCAGCCAGCTACTTCTCCTCCCATCTGACTGGGGAAATCATCCCCCTGTAATCCCTCCTGTGGCAGAACTCTGTGCAACAGAAATTTGGTTTCTCCTTCAGGGTGCACTGATTTCTCTGTAGTAGCTTTTTCCCCTGACTATTAAAATCACAGCATATTTTCACTCAACAACAAACTCACACAGGATTTTCAGAAGAATTCAAAAGTGGGAGAAGTATTCCTTTCAGTAGGAAAAAACAGATTTCAATGCAGGAGAGCCTGTGGATTTAATTTCTTCCATAGTGCTTATCTACCTTCAACATCCACCAGGACAGCTGGTGGAATTTTAACTGTCTTCCTTTTTGTTACATGTACCCATATCCTCTGAAATGGTCCAGACAACCCTCTCACCTTTCTCCAGCACCCAGTAGTTTCACAGACAGACATTGTTTTCTCATGCAATAATGTAAACTTGGAGTCTTGAAATGCTGTTGTTGTAGATCCCAAATACTCAATGGGTTTGGTATTCTCTATTTTCCTGTTTGCACTGGCTGGCCTTCCCTGGGATAGCCACTTAATTTAAAAAGCACTAACTTATTTACTGTCTTCAATAAGCTACTCTTCCTAAAATGTGAAGTACACTATATGTTTAACTGTTCTGAGAGCCCAGAACTTGTTAAAACAAAGTCCATAATCTCTTTGAATATGTTTATGTATGTGCATTTATTAAACCATATGAGACTGTACTGATGGCATTTTAATGCAGTAGGGTAAAACAGACCCATGATGATATCAATAGAGTGGTCTTCATAGCACTATTTGTGTTTTAGGGAGGTGACAGAAGACAAGATCTGTGGATTTCAAAGGGCTTTGAATCACACCCAAAGCAGAAGTGGTTCCAATTTTGTACAAATGCTATTTTCCCTAGAGTTCAAGATAAAACACTTCCGTGTTTCCGTCCATCTGTTAGTACTTTCCTGTTGCCAAAGACGCTATGAAAGAATGAAGCCTTTTTCTCAACAAATATTCCACCATATACTACATTCTACTCCCATATTACTGAAGAGCATCACAGTTATTTTCTCCTCTCAAGTAGAGCTCAGCCTAATATTTCCCTCATCCAAGTGCCACAGGCAGGAAAGGTCTTTCCATTATGTTCACTGTTGCAACAGTGCCAGATCATTCCAGATCCAGCAGAACTTGGCAGTGTTTCTCTATAATCTCTCTTAAGTTCTCTACAATTAGTTTTCTCACTTCTCTTTTTATTCCTAACAAGAGTTGGGGAGGATTACAGGTGCCGGGTGCCATAGTTTGCTACTTTTCAAGTTCTCTAGGAACACCTGAATTGTTCTTTGTCACATTCCTAACAGCCTAAGTCGAAGGCCTTAAAGTAACAGAAGGAAAGAGGTGAGGAAGGCCACCATTTTAGTGTACTTTACTCAGAGAATTTTTTGAGGCCAGTATAATTTATGACATTTAGTAGAGAAACCTAAAGAGTAGATAAGTCTTCAGCTCCCTTCTGTGTATCTGAAATTCAGAACTGTTATGCTAGATAGACTGTATGGAATAAGCAGGAAAATTAAATGCTTCTAAAGCATTATAAATTACTTTATAAACCTGAGTGGCCACTGTCACAGCACTTACTCCTAAAGAAAACAATATGCACCCTAGCTTTGTACTGGATGAGTGCATAGGTGTACAGGTGACCTCAAGTACAGCAGTGAGAACAGCAGAGATGATTCTGAGTGTGGAGTATTGTTGAAACAAGGTTCAGCCTATGTGCATGTTTATCTGTTCATGTTGTCCCTGGTTGCATACACACAAATTTTAAAAATATTATTGCCGCGTGTGCTTCTTACATTCAAGCAACAGATAGATATAGGCTAAATTTATATATCAGAAAACCCTTTTCCCTCTGTCTACTATTGGACAAAAAGATTTTTTCATAGGATGTTTCCATGATAAGGAAATTTTACACCAGGCTTATAAACCCCTGAAAATAAAAGCTTTGCTACTCTAATGCTGATAAGCCCTCACTAGAGCCATACTAGCAGGAGCCATTCTCATATAGGGTTCAGAAGGGTAATGTAGTCTAGCACTGTCCTTGGACAACTGCTTGCATTTACAGAAATTGAGGGGTTATTGTGCTGCAAACTTTTCACCTCAGCATCTGAGGAATGAGGTGAAGAACAATAGAGATGTCTCACTGGGAGAATGGCTTCACTACATGCAGAATTGCACAACACTTTGAAATCTTCTACCATCCCAGTCCCATGCTGTCTCTGACTTGGCAAACACTTTCATTTAGTCAGGGATCAGTAGCTTGGGAGGGGGGGAAAGTTCCATTCTCCAGCTGTTGTGTCATTTCCCTTGATAAGTCCTAAATTGACCACGTTATCCAGCTCCAAAGGAGCTTTTCTGTTGTAGACATGCTTTATTATGTGCCCTTTCGGGGACAAAGGCTTCTGTGTCAGTAAACTGCTATAGAGAGGAAGGACAGATTTATTCTCACAGCATCATAAGCATTATCTTCTGAGGGGCTAATGTAGAAGTCAAAAAACTGTGCAGCATTACCATCCAAACCCAGTGTTGTTGCTCCTTGATTATCAACATGATGGGAGGCAGAATAAAAAGCTTGAAAGGCTGCTTCTCAGAAGGGAATATTTTAAAAGATTATTTTTAAATTAAGGAGGTTTTAAAGGCAGAATTTTGTTTAGGCTTGTTCATTTGCTGGGTTATTTTGGACATTCATATGGCAGTTTAGGTTGAGTATTGTGTAAAAGGGAAGAAATAGTTGTGTATCTCCTTATTTGGCATTAACTTTAGATTAAGCAGAAAGACTTGATTTCAAGCTAAAAATCCAAGCAGCTCATACATATATATAGCACTCCCCACAGACTGGAAATAAATATAGTAACACTCACCTTCTTTCACTATTTGATAAAAAGGGAAAACAGGGAACATGACTCCTCAACCCAGAGAAGACTTTGTATAAAGAAAGCATAAATGGCAGTGAGGAGCCCAGGCACACCCTCCCTCTGAGGTGAACTGGCCTTTTTCAGGAGTTCAGCAACAGCATATCTTTGAAAATCTTCCACCAGCACCTGCAAATAACTGCAGCCCAGTCAGCATGTTAGCAATCTGTACATGCTTCATAACACACCTGACAAGGCAAGCCTGTTTCTGTTTGGGGAAGAGGAGAAAGGGGTCAGTATTAAAAAATTGAACTGGAAAGTCTTGACACTGAAAACAGGTGTAAGCCTGTCCCACCGATATGTGATGCAGAGAACTGACATGATTAAAAAATATCTCAACAGATCCTCAGACAGCCACTGGAGAGGTGGATGGGGTAAATCTGGAAGAAATACGAGAATTTGCCAAAGCTTTTAAAATCCGGCGCCTGTCCCTTGGCCTGACGCAGACTCAAGTTGGCCAAGCCCTAAGCGCCACCGAAGGCCCAGCCTATAGCCAGTCTGCCATCTGCAGGTAACAAGTTACATCATAAACTCTCCTCTTCTCTCTTTGTTCTTCATAATGATCCAGTTTGTTGTGATAAGCATGCTTGTGTTTGAGTCACATGACTTTAGAGTGAATTATTTAACCTGATATTTAAATTATCCAATAATGTTGTTATCTAACATATAAATTGTTCTTCTTGTGCATCTTTAGAGTGATTTTGGTCTTTTTTTTTCCTCCTTTTTTAAACAAGTGAGAAACAATGTTCCTAGCATAGAGACTTAATTCTGTAGATGAGTAGGAGATCCTGCTGATGCTGGATAAGCACCAGCTGACCCTCTTCATACTGTGCCATTTTCTACAGATAGGGTTACTGAACAAATATTTCATAGCTGCATCCCTGCTAAGTTGAAACCTGTACTACTGTGGTTAGCACTTCACATAGAGGATGTTAATGATGATTTACCTAGGCAACACAGAAGGGAAAAAAATAGCCTTCCTACTATCTTGCAAACCAGCAGCTATTCATCTTTTATCACACAAATATTTACTGAAAAAAACAGACAAACCCATTTATGCAAAGCAGAAATCTGTCCTAATCATAAGAAATAATAATACAGTCTTGACAGAGTTAAAGTAGAAGCAAATGCCTTATATGCATGTATGTGTGTTACAGTAATTCCATGTTTATGCATGAGGTAACAAACACACTTAGGTAACAGCTTTTTCCTCTTGGGCAATGCCTTATAGTCCTTCTCCATCAGTGAAAGCCAAGAAACCAGCTCTAAGCTCATTTAAGTGGATTTTGTTCTTGGTGATCCATGAAATGCTCTGTCTTTTTATCTGCTCTTTATACTTTTAATGTATTCCCCATAGAATGGAAGTGTACTTTTCCTGCAGTTAAAGACTAAGGTTATAAATAACATCAGTATGGGGTAGTGTGCTTGCAGCTCACATTTTGCTCAATGATTTTCCATAAAACCCATTGATTGTTGTTAAATACAAAAAGCTCCATAGGATCCTCTCACTTCTATGGTCTCCCCTACTGTTTTTTCTTATAAGATACCTCCCTGTAGAAAATAACCTTTATTCAGTCTATACAAGGATACCACTGCTGGGAAATTTGTTTCAAGACTTGTATGTTGTTATACCAAACATTTCCTGCAGTAACAACACTAACAAGCAATGCCAATGATATGAATGCTATTGCTCCCTATTGCTAAGGATTCGTTTTGATTTTGTATTTTAATTTCTTTGTGGTCAGTTGGTAAAGAGCCTAAAATGGGTGGAGTTTTTAGCAACTGACAATTTTTTGTAGCCTTAAGTTGCTGTTTGTCATACTATACTTTAAAGGGACACATTGTGGTTTCCTTTACTTTTGTCTAGTTTGCTGTCTTCTCATTTTCTCCATCTTCCTCACACTTTGAAAAAGCACTGGGGATGGTGAGACCTTTTACAGAGGGCTCCTTGGAGGGGAAGGTTGCTCAGAATATGAGATTGGGTGCAAGAGCTGGTCTGAAATAATTGCAAGATTACAGGTTTTTTTGTTTCCTTTGCCCGCCTCAGATGGACACCATTTTGGGCTGTAATTACATGCTATGACTGTGCATTTTTTTTTAAGCACCAAGACAGGCTGATTCAGTGGCAGCATTGCATTCCACAGAAACTGTAGATTTAACTGGTTTTTTTAATTGTAACAAATTTCAGCATGAACTCCAGGTCAATGGAAGGGGCAGTAAGGCAAGCAATTTGAATAACCAACTTCAAGACAAGTGTAGAATCTCCTGGTGGCCTATGCAGGTCATATGAGCAATATACGACCTCGATATGTTCTGCATGCAAATAGCAGCATTTTCTTTAACTTAAGACAATACTTTCTAAAATATATCCTTCAGCCTCAAATATCACTGGACACCAAGGAATGACACCTTGCAGTCAATACCACATTAAGATGTCAGGAACCAGTTACAAATTCTTTGGAGTATTACTATCTGAAATTATTCTTTATATTATTCTTTGTTTGTGAGAAGTGTATTGTTTCTTGCTGGAATATTTTTTGCTGCCTCCACATGCTGTATAGAGACAACAAAAATGGCCAGCTACAGTCACCAAGTTTCTTTGCATAAAGGCATTGATTCAGACAGTCTCATCTCCAGAGCACTCTGTGCTTAGTGGTGGTGGTGGTGCTTCAGCACCACCTGGGCTGGAGAGCATAGCAGTGATATCCAATAATTGTTGCCTTTCTGCAGCATTAACTACCACAACATTCAGAGTGGACAGAGCAAAGTGGGAAAATACAAATGGGTGGCACCAGAGAATTTGGGTTAAGATCTTTTAATGTGTAGCAAAAAGAGGATGAACTCAGTAAATGAAAAAAACAATTACTTATAAAACTTGAAACGTGAACTCAGCTCTTCTGCTTGTTTTTGAAAGGATTAAATCTTTGTGTGGCTGCTTTTCCAGATGTTTTATAATACTTGTAAAATCTGGTTTGGCAAAAGATTTTTGATGGCAAAATGATATATAGAAGACCTCATTTACAGGAAATGATATCATTCTGGTACAGTTTACAGAAATCCCACAATAAACTCAGCTTGGTGCCACAGCATATTAGTAGACTGTTACGCTGGGTTTCATCTGGAAAACATGAGTCTGTCTTTGCACATTGTGGGGACAGCAAGATAATTGCAAAGTGTCCAGCTGTTTCAGCTGAACACTGCTGTGGCTATGGGAATTTTTTTTCCAACCCAGAAAAGGGATATAGCATTAACTTAAAAACAGTGAAAATTGCTGAAAAATGGAAAGGACACCTGATATTCAGAGGCTAGTGTTTGCCATTGGTTTTTATTATTAAAGCTGTGGTGTTTGGATAGCATGGATTGGGAGGCAAAACAAAAGGATTAAGCACAAAGACGAGATGATAAAAACAATTGCCTTTGATATCATTTCCTGTAATTAGACTTAATCTCAAGGGGTTTGAAGATCATCAGAAATATGAAAATGTGATTCTTAATCTGTATTATTTAGTGTACTTAGAATTCTGTTGTAGTGCTCTTTTTGTGTTAGCTTAAATATCTAGCTATATATAAATATATATCTATCTATATCTATGTATAGATATACTTATAGATATAGCTATCTGACAGTTTTCATAATCTATTGTAAATTATCTCTGCCAGTCAATTAGTCAGGCAGGCAGGAAGTCCCACCCTGGCAGAGCATCAGTGTAAGACTCTTCTTTCTCAATTTTCCCTCAGACACACCATCCTGAGAAGCCACTTTTTCCTACCACAGGAAGCCCAAGAGAACACTATAGCTAGCAGTCTGACAGCCAAACTGAACCCTGGCCTTTTGTATCCTGCCAGGTTTGAAAAGCTGGACATCACCCCTAAAAGTGCCCAGAAGATAAAGCCGGTGCTTGAGCGGTGGATGGCTGAGGCTGAGGCCCGCCATCGAGCAGGGATGCAGAACCTTACCGAGTTTATTGGGAGCGAACCATCCAAAAAGCGCAAGAGGCGTACCTCATTCACGCCACAAGCCCTTGAAATCTTGAATGCCCACTTTGAGAAGAACACGCATCCCTCTGGGCAAGAAATGACAGAGATTGCAGAGAAACTGAACTATGACCGGGAAGTAGTTAGAGTTTGGTTCTGCAATAAGAGGCAAGCACTGAAGAACACAATTAAACGTTTGAAACAACATGAGCCTGCGACAGCAGTTCCTATGGAGCCTTTAACAGACTCTCTGGAAGAAAACTCCTAAAAACAAAACAAAACAAAACCAAATCACACAGGAAAAAAACCCCACACCAACTGAAACGTGTCCATTTGAACTCTGTGAAAATACCTATTCATCACCCTTGTAAGTAAAAGACTGAGAAAACTACAAGAAGGACAGAACAGTTTATAAATGTTCGTGGGTTTTCCTATTTAAAAAAAAACAAAAAAAAAAACAAAAAAAACCAAAACAAAAAAATACACAACACTTAGAGTGTGTGTGGTAGAATTAGTTCCCAAAAAAACCCGAAAAAGCCAGTTTTTTTTTAAATGGACTTAAAGTAAACCAAATAACTGCTTAATTTTTTCTGTATAATATGAAAATATGAACACATTTTAAGGAAAAACAAAACAAACAAAAAAAAAAAAAGAAAGAAAAAATGAAAAAAAAAAAAACTTTTATCTGCTTAAAAGAGAATACAAGCCTGCCACCTGGAGGAGTGATTGTAGCCTTTCAGGTATCAAGTGCTGATTCACTATGAAAACTATTAACCAAAGTCAGAAACATGGCATTGCAAAATGGATTGTTAGTCTACTCTTTTATGAGTGTAAAATTGTGTTACAAATTTTTACATTTGTATTTTGCAAAGAGGAAAACAACAGGATTGATTTCTCTCATCCTTGTTTTTACCTCCTGCAGGTGTATACAAAGTCATTCCATAGTTGTCATCTCAGTTTCTTTTCTTTTAGTCAACAGTTTTGCAATCTCCTAGTGTTTGGGTGCCAAAAATAATTACTATGGGGTTTTTTAATTTCTCTTCTAAGCGTGTATGTCTTGGTTTGCATTTCTTTTTCTTTTTCTTTTTCTTTTTCTTTTTCTTTTTCTTTTTCTTTTTCTTTTTCTTTTTCTTTTTCTTTTTCTTTTTCTTTTTCTTTTTCTTTTTCTTTTTCTTTTTCTTCTTCTTTTTCTTCTTCTTTTTCTTTTTCTTTTTCTTCTTCTTTTTCTTTTTCTTCTTCTTCTTTTTCTTTTTCTTTTCTTTTTCTTTTTCTTTTCTTTTTCTTTTTTCTGATTCTATTCGCTGCCTCCTCCCTTCCAGCTCATTCTCCACCCCATCCCCAAGCTCCCAACCCCAGCACTGTTTAAAGAATTTTAAAAAGAAAAGGGAAATCTTTTATATTGATATGCTAAAATACAATAGAGGACAAAGAAGGATTAGGATTATGTCTGATGGACTGTCAAGCCCACACTGAACATTGTGCTTTTTGTCAAATGTGTAGCTTGAGATTTCTCTGTCCTTTGGCCATGAACCTGGCGAGGTTACCAAAACTCATTTTGTAGTATAAATATAAACTGCACACTTGGTACAGTACTGTATCTATATTTTGGTTCCATTTGAAGCAATTTCTCTCCAAAGTCTGCTAGCCAAAGAAATTTCTTGAGGTTTTGATGAAAACAAATGGACAGGCTGAGAAGTTATGAGGATGTTTTGATCATTACACCACTATGGACAATTTTGATGGTAGTGCTTTGTTCCTTCTGGCTTTTTTTATGTCATTTTGATGCTTGCCCTGTTGACTTCTTCAGTAGGAGGATGTGCTTCTGCAGGTGTTTGCTGCGGCCACTGGCTGGACTAAGCAATTGGGACATAGGGAAAACCACTGAATATCCCTTGATTATAGAAGGTGGGTCACCTGCAATATGATTCAGATGAACGGATTTTTCTTTTAAGACAGTTTTTCTCTGTGGCTTCCTTTCTGATTGGGCAAGCATCTGCTAAAATGCTATGGTCATTGGACCCACAAGCATACCAAGGCTCAGAGGGAAAGAAAGGAGTTGCAGATTCTTGATGGGGTGTGGGCTGACCTGTGAAGGTCATCTGCAATCTTCATCTTCTGCTTAAGTCTTTGGGATTCTGCCCACTGTTAGGGTAGAGGCTGCATCTTGATCAGGTCTTCCCAAAAGACAACATCAGATTTTTGGTTCAGCTCACTGTAGAGATGGTAAAGTAAAATTCTGCTGGTGTAACTCCTGATTGCATGCCTTGACCTAAGAATGGTTCTGCTGGATTTTTTGTGATCTACTTAGGATGTGGGAAGGAAGTTCCTAAGGTGCTGGACCTCTCTTATTAAAGAGTTTTCAAGAACTCCAGGCTATATCCAAAACTTAGTGAAAGAAACAGACGTTCATTGATTTCAGTAGGCTTTGACTCTGGCCCTCAGTATTTTATTAATGGGATTTGCCTTGTAAAGTGGGGTATTTATAGCACGGTTAGCAGAGCTTTAAGATTTCAGAGACCATCATCTGGGCCAGAAGCTGCTTCTAAATGTGAGCACTCTCAAAGGTCAGTGTTGGAGCATGCTGAGGATCCAGAACTCCAGGATGGGCTCATATCCAGCAAAAGCATTTTAGACTTTAAGCTTTAGCAGAGTATGTTTAAGGATATTTTCAGTATTGCTTTTATGAGGAGGAGAGTGACATTTGTTATTGACTCTTTTTCAGCTGTTGATATATAAATAACTGCTGATGGGAACAAACACCTCAGTAGCCACAGGCAAATTGTGAGGGACAAAAAAGATGTTTTATCCAAGCCGAGCGTGTAAAGTAGAGAGTCTCCCAGCAACATCTGCCCCTCTGGGTTTTCTTTTTACCCTCTCTCTCCAGAGATACCTATATTCACAGAAATATCTATGTTGTCTGTAGCAAACAGCCCTAAAGTTGTGGCCACAGTTCAGTGTACATAACGATCATACCGTCATCCAGAAGCCAACAGGAAAGCGGGGATGAACAAATCATATTTGGAAGCAGTCACTCCTGAAATCCTACCCATGTCTCCAGAACACTCCTAATTGCCCAATCATTAATGCCACATACACAATTACATGTTCAGTCATCCTTAAGGCCATAGCTCCCCCACTCCATCCCCACCATCAACAGCCTGGGAACAAAACCATCAACCATTCTTTGCCTAAAAACTAAATTTCCAATTCTCCCAGGGACTGCTCTAAATTCTGTGAAGAAAAATCCCCCAAGAAAAGAAGTTAACTAAACACTGTATGAAAGATACTAAATGTTTAAAAATATGCTGGCAGCAGTTATATAAGCTCTTTTCTGTTCCAAGTACATATCAGAAGGATATAACTAGGACAGTGAAAATGTAAAATAAATATAAATTGCCAGCGTGGAAGAAAAAATAATGTTCATCCTACAGTCTTAAAACCATTCATGTGCAGTGATTTTTTTTACAGTTTTCTAATTTTGTATTATGTTTTGTAAATTATTTATAAAGTGTTGTAAGGCTTCTCATATTAATTTTTTTATACACGAATTTTTGCTATGAGGCATAAATGGTGCCTGAACAGATTCTTAGGAAGATAAATTATGTGTGAGTCATACATCTTTGGGGGGGCCATGAATATTTTGTTTTATTTTGTTACTGGCAACATTACTGATTCCCATTTGTAAACAATTTTCATGTATTGATAACATTTGAATACCTTTTAATTTTGCATGTAACTAAAAGATAGATTGCTACCAGCAAATGAAACAAAAGTCTCTTCAGTCATATGTGAAGGTTTAATGGTTTTCCAATTTGTTGATAATTGATTTTTTTTAAATATATATATATATATAATATTATTTGAATAATGAACCAAGGGTTCACTTACTGTTCTGATTTTGTCTTTTTATGTTTTTCACTAAAAAACTATTTTGGACAGTTGAAGAAATCAAATAAATTCAAATGGTTCCAATTTCTTTACATTATTATTGAAAAAAAGAAAAAAAAAGCCAAAAAAAAAAAAAAAAAGAAAAAAAAGAAAAAAGAGGGAGAACAAGGAAGCAAAAAGGAGCTAGGAAGGAACAAGTAGAGGCGTATCAAAGAACTCAAGCTATAACCAAAAAGAAATATGTAAAATGCCTTTGCTCGTCTTCTCAATGCTGGACCAAAGCTCAATGTATGTAGGTATATGCACATTGTATAGGTATGGCTAAATGTTGCTGACAATCTCGCAATACTAAACTGTTACTATGAAAAAAAAAATACAAAAATAAAACTGTTCATCAGTGTTTTACCTCAGCACTCTACTTGTACCCAGTTATTGACCAACATTCAAATAAGAAGATAAGAGAGGAAATTGATTTCCATGTCAATGTTTGACTGTAAAATCTGTTTGGAAAACATTTTGTAATGAGCTTTTTGTCACGTGGTTTGCTTGTTTCCAACTTGAGACTATGTGGGGCACATTTGTTTATTTATTGTTAAAAAGTGATATTATTACTATTATTATTATTATTATTAATTATTATTATTACTATTATTATTTTTTTTGTCCTATGTGCTATAATCTACAGAATGGTCACCAGGGTCACTTATGAAGCACTGCAAAGAGATCTGGTTTTCCATGCATGGAGCATGCAGGGGGAAAGATGGCAGTACAAAATGGACTGTATTGTGTTGTTTAAAAATATGAATAAATAAAAAAGGAGTGGATATGGTGGACTTGTGACCAAGAAAACAAACTGATATTTAAAAGCTCCTTACTACTCTGACTTTGAAACCAAAGCTGATTTATCTGCACAAGTTGCTTAACATAAAAAAAAAATAAAAAAACTGACAAAAACTGTACTTAATCTAGAGCAATATCTGTATGGTCAGTAAAGCTGCACTTTGTGTATTTCTTAACAGCTTCAGATCTGTCACTTTTAATTTGTACCATAAAAAATAAAGAATTGTTTGACATGAAAAATAAGCTCCTTTCATGTGTTTGTCTTAAATCTCATGCATTATTCACATTATCCAAGCTCATGTAATTTCACATCAGTTCAATACAAAAATAGTTAAATGCTTGAAAAAAGGAAGAGAGAAAATCCATTTGCACTGTGGAGCATAACTTTATCTGCAAAACTAAACACTATTTCTGTACCAAGAGTGGGTGCATGCATTGGCAATGTCTTATTTTCTCTACAGGTATTGCAGAGTAGAGGATCTCCCTCAGGAGTACTCTGGAAGCCCCCAGGTGAGTGTGTTGTCCCCCAGGGCAGATGGAGCAAAGCACAGATGGACATGAAGGCCAGTGTATCCCCCCATGCTTCCAACCACAGTCCCATAACAAAGTTCTGGTAAGTGATAGGAGTGTGTTAGAGAGACGGGGTCAGCCATTTAAATAATTTCTCTTGCATTTTTGCAGAGCTCATGGGGTTCATTATTCAATTCTTTCTGTAATTATGATATTAGGTCACAGAAATGCCTGTTTTTCAGGCCACTTCTCTTGAGTCATATTGAGTTCTGTCAAAATACAGGATTCTGAAATATCAGCATATTTTAGAAATTAATTTGTTGTATTATAAAGGAGTTTTTGGAAAAAAAAAAAAAAACAGCCAAGAAGTAAAAACTCAAAGAATCTTAGAATACTGTGTTTGAGACTTGGGAGCAAAATTTTTACAAATACTTTTTTCTTTGATTTTGTTTAATATTGTTTTACTTTTCCAATATCACATGTTAAATAATCAAAACTAAAACAAAGTATTTATTTGCGTGGAAAAACAGAGAGCAAATTGGAATATTTATTTATTGTGATTTTTTTCCAGATCAGAATTTCCCTTTTATATGCAATTTTTCTGTATTTTATGAGGTACATAAGAAAGAGAACAAAGAAGGTAGCTTTTTTGTAGATATAATGATAGAAGCTTCATAAACAAGGCTAAGATTGCATCAAGTCCTCTAGGTATCATGTCTCCATATCATGGTCTAACAGCCACTTCCAGCACATGTCATTCATCTGCTTACACAGTACAAGGGTGTGGAGAATGACCCTTTGTGCTTTCATATCAACTACTAAAAGCTGAACTCATATCTTTTCATTCTATTTTGATAAAGCAGCAAGCAAAGATTGATTAGTCTTTTTCCCCATGTCTATTTAAAAATGCAAAACTTCCTCTTTTCATCATACCATAGGTATTTTAGCTGCCTCATAGGCACATGGCCCTACATAGCCGTTACAGATCTAAATAACCTGGATTTTTCAAGTTGCAAGAAATGGTGACTTTGCAAATTGAATCAATTAAGTTCCTATTGATCACTGAAATCTCAAAATAGATCCTACCTTAGAGCTACTGAATACTGACTATAAGACTTCACACTCCTTACTGACTGCTTAAAAATCAAATTTCTACAAATTGACTATGACAGGACTTCAGAGCTCCTTAAGTGCATCATAAAGGACAAGGAGTTTTAGAAGCATATTGCTTTCCATGCCTCTCTTTGCTACTTCCAGAAAAAAAAACAAACAAAAAAAACCCCACCACCTAAAATATAAAAAACCAAGCATATTTGCAATACTCTTCATAAACAATGAACTCGGTCTGTGTCCTGTCCTTGTCCTTCCCTTAAGACAGGTGTTGTGGGAGGAAAGCTGGCACTAAGGTCAGAGAACTACACAGAAGTTGTAGAATACATGTTTTTATATGGTCTCTTCTCCTGTGTAGCTGCTTTAGGACTGATCACTGCCTAAATCTATACCTGTTAAAACACCTGTCAGTACTAGCAGGACTTTGAAAAGCAAAGACTCTCTTCTACTGGCTTAAACTTCAATCAAAGAAACACTCAGGAAGCAAAACAGACTTATCAAGAGGGACGGTTCCAAGAGGGTTTGTTTTTTAATCTGAGAATCCAGATTTATTATTAATCAGTCCCCTACAAGATTGTGAAGTTCTTGAAAATATTTGATAACTAAAGACTTGACAGACTTTTTTTTTTCTTCTCTCCCCATCTGCTCAACAGACTGTAGGTTTTGTTTTTATTTCATTCATAGTCCCTTATTGCTGCATTTTGCCACACTATGGACAGACAACAGTGGTCGGGACTGAGAAAAGTCACCAGGTAGCCCACCAGTCATTACTGTGGTTTTCAATCCAGACCCCAATTGCCCTGGTTTCTCTAAAATGCCAGCAACATCCTTGTATAATCCACCACAGCAGCTGCAGGGAGAGCATGTTGCAGCTCAGGTAATAACAAGCCTTTCATTTTATTGGACACTGAACTTCTATAATCAGTGCCTCATGTCAAAACATTTCTCAGCCCAAGAGCTGTGTGTGATCATAGGCGCATTCAGTGTGGGTGGGTTGTGGGTCAGGCCACAAACTCATACACAAATCAAGGCACAGCAAAAAATTGCCTTGGTGGTAATAAAACTCTGGTAGGGATTACATGAGTGGGCCAGTCCTAAAAGAACACAAGATTCTGGTTTTGTGGTGTGGCTCAAAATCCAGCCTCCACCATCACAGCATCAACCAGCTTGTCAGGGATGGAGTCACTCCCTTCTTTTCAGACATCACATAATGTTGGTGTTCAGCTAATGAGATCCTGGCTTTCAATGAAGAAAAATCCATGCTCCATCCAATTTATCCATCAGTACCACCAACAGGAAGATATCCCACACTGTATGTTCCCTGTCATTGATGGCCCCAGAAGAGTTCTTCAAATGGTCCCAGAATACTGAACGTCTTAGAAGACAGTAACATGGTGACATTCACAAATCTGAATTGTGTGGCAATTTGGAATTGAGCCTGGCAGAACCAGAATTGTCCCAGAAGCATGGATTTCCGGGAGGCAGTGTGTAACCTCTGCCTCACTTTTTTTTAAAATTCACTGAAGAACTTGTGGTTACATTCAGTCATTTTGGTTAGTTTTTAGTCATACAATCATTAGGTTTGTGTTGGAAGAGACCTTGAAGATCATCTGGTTCCAGCCCCCTGCCATGGGAAGGATACCTATCGCTAGTCCAGATTGCTCAGAGCCTCATCCAACCTGGGTCTTTTACACTTCCAGGGATGTGGCATCCACAGCTTCTCTGGGCTGTTTGTCCCAGTTCCTCACCACCTTCACAATAAAGAGTTTCCTCCTCATATCTAATCTAACCCTACTCTCTATCAATTTAAATCCTCTTGTAAAAGGTCCATCCCCATCTCTCTTTTAGGCTCACTTCAAGTACTGGATGGGAGCAATCCCCAGAGCTGGACTCCGCACTCCTGGTGGGTTCTCACCAGAGAGGAGCAGAGGGGCAGAACTGCCTTCCTTGACCTGCTGACAGCGCTGTTTTTATGGTTGGCTCTCTGGGCTGTGAGTGCCCATGGCTGGGTCATGTCCAGCCTCTCATCCACCAGCACCCCCAGCTCCTGGGCAGGGCTGCTCTCGATCTGTTCATCCCCCAGCCTGGGTTGGTACTGGGTGTTGTCCCAACCCAGGTGCAGCACCTTGCACTTGGTCTTGTTAAACTGCATGAGATTCCCACAGGCCCACTTGAGCCTGCCCAGGTCCCTCTGGATGGCATCCCATCCTTCAGGTGTGGCAACCACACCACTCAGCTTGGGGTCACTGGCAGTTTTGCTGAGGGTGCACTCGATCCCTTTGTCTGTGTCATTAATGAAGGTATCAAATAACTCAGGTCCCCATGCCTACTGAAGGACACCACTTGTCACTGATGTCCATTGGGACCCTGAGCCATTGACCATTACCCTCTGGATGTGACCATCCAAGCAATTTCTGATTCATATAATAATATGTCCATTCATCAAACCATCTTTCTCCAGTTTAGAGAGAGGGATGTTGTGGCAGTATCAAAGGCTTTGTAGAAGTCCAGATAGATGACATCTGTAACCCTTCCTTTGTCCACTGAGGTAGTCACTCCATCACAGAAGGACACTAAGTTGGTGAGGCAGGACTTTGCCTGGGTGAAGCCCTACTGGTTGTCTCAAATCACCGCCCTGTCTTCCGTATACCTTAGCAGGGATCTACAAGGATCTGTTCCACCATCTTCCCAGGCACAGAGGTGAGTCTGACAGGTCAGTAGTTACCAGTGTTATCCTTTCTACCCTTTTTAAAGATGGGTACAATGTTTCCCTTTTTCTAGTCACCTGGGACTTCGCCTGGCTGCCATGACTTCAAATATCATGGAGAGTGCCTTTGCAACTACATCAGCCAATCTGAAGTAATGCTATTACTTTTTAACACCTTGTGTTCTCATGAACCGTTGGCACTTTTCTCTAAAACTTATTAACTTGTCTTTTAACTATTAACTGAAATGAAAAGAACACAAAATTCTGAAGATCCTTTAATTTATTTTTGCAAAGAAGGCACTATGGTGTTTTTTACCGTTTTGCCTCTGTCCTTTTGACATTTTCATCTCAATTATGTGTTCTTAAACAGAGGAGCCTGAAAACTTACTCCAGAATTACTCTTCAATTCATTCGGGTTGAAAGCAGCTGAAGAGAAGCGGCTATCTCTTGCACAGCAGCAGCTATTTTCAGTTGTAGAATCTAAAGAGACTGATCTTGCAAGTTCATAATGTGCATAACTTTGTTTGCCCAGCTGGTGTTGCTGCTTTCATAGATACATTTAGTGACATGTGTAAGTCTTCACAGAATTGGACCTACCCTCGGCATTTGGGAATCAATACTCTTATTTATCACTTTTTCTGGCTCATTCATCAGTAAATCTTGATGTGCCCTTTATTATTTTGGAAACACAAACAACTCAGAAGGGACTGTATCTCAACAGGAAAGGTATGTGCATGTTTCTTCTAAAATTAACACATCTGTTTCTGGCTCAGCAATTGACTGCCAAAAACACTGTTGAAGATAATCTGGAGGGGAACACTGAGGGAAACATCGAGGGGAACATTGAGAGGAATAAGTGCAAGAGCATGAGTCATTATTTATTTTTGAAATATTCTCTATTGTTTCACTTTAAGATCCCTCCTTCAGTAGGTACCCTAACAAATTTCCATACTGACCATTAATAAGGAGAAACAGCAGCACAATTTTGTGTCAGTGGTATAACTAATCCTAAGGCAGTGCGTCAGCAACCTGACCCTAAGACTTATCAGCTCATCTGTGGATCAAACTCTCCAGGTAGTCTATAAATCCAGAGTGAGGAACACAAAGAGCAGGGATCCAAAATCCACACTGGCATATGCACTTTTCAGGTCATGATACCTTCAAAGAAATTATTCAACAGGCACTATGCAATAAAGACCACATCTAAAAAGGGAAAAAACACTAATTCATTTGGTTTTTTTAAAAAAAAGGAAAGAAAAAAAGGCAGAACTGACAGTCCATGTCTCTTCCTAGATGTGTTGGAACAGCCATACACGGCAGTAAAAGCCTATCAATCGCTTGGTATCAACTGAGCAGACATTCACTGTACATCAAGGTTCTGAGAAGTCTGGATTATTTACAACTCACTTTCCTCTACTGTGGCTAAAGGTGTGATATCAAAAGCAGACGTGTGGCCCTAGATACCAGCTGAAGATCAGAATATGACAAGTTACATTTATGTCTGGAAATAGGTTGATTTTCACACTTAAATTGAAACCTGACTGTTCTAAACAAGTTAATGCTTTTTAAAAGATAAATATTGAGATTGTGTTACTGGAGCAACAGAAATAATTTCCTTAAAGCTAATTTAAATATTATTTTATATGCAAACATTCATGGTTTTTAGAGGGCAGGATGGAAATGTCCATTTTCAAAGAATCGCATCATGTAGTTATTTATTGTCTGTGTGCAGATTTAGTTTTTTCTATTTTATTTATATGTAACTATTTAATATGTAAAAATGAATGTGCCTATGTACAAAGCTAGCATCTCCAGTCATGTCTCAGGTAAGCAACCTATACATATTTAAATGTTTACATAGCCCTGTTAGCTTGGTATCATAAAGAAATTACTCATTGCATGCTTCTTTCTTTACCTGCTTAGATTTCATACAATTTTAACCTCAATGTTTTAAAAGATTGGCCAGTTTCAAACAAATCTGACATAAGGGAGATAGATAACTAGAGGTTTAATGAAAATAGCCTAGAGAAAAAAGAGGTAGATCAGACTCCCAGGTGAGAAAAAGACTACATTAAGTATTTGTAAGTAAGTTCCCCTCCAGATTATCTTCAACAGTGTTTTTGGCAGTCAATTGCTGAGCCAGAAACAGATGTGTTAATTTTAGAAGAAACATGCACATACCTTTCCTGTTGAGATACAGTCCCTTCTGAGTTGTTTGTGTTTCCAAAATAATAAAGGGCACATCAAGATTTACTGATGAATGAGCCAGAAAAAGTGATAAATAAGAGTATTGATTCCCAAATGCCGAGGGTAGGTCCAATTCTGTGAAGACTTACACATGTCACTAAATGTATCTATGAAGGCAGCGTCAAAGTATCAGTAACACCAGCTGGGCAAACAAAGTTATGCACATTATGAACTTGAGTAAGTAACCCTTGCTCAACACCAGAGAGAATGGACTTGGAGAAGGAGAAAGATAGTCCTTCTAAAAACCTCAGCTGTAGGAAGAAATACTACTGAGCTCACAAGCCACCAGGAGATGCATATCCTAGGAAACCAGATTTCATTTGTCTTGGTGCTCAAATTTCTTCGTAATTTTTATATGATTCACAAGACCAGCACTGATGTCTTGGAACAGGCAGACCAGAAAGGATCAGTGTTGGTCTCACATCCTTCCTTTCATAAAGCCCACTCCTAAATTTTTCAGAGAAGTTAATTTTGCAGGGATGCATTTAAATTACAATAAATGGTTACAAAGCTTTTCCCAGCACAACAGGTATATAGGCTTTGACCTCCTGTAAAACTATTCCTTACTGTGGAGAGGTACTGTCTTTAAAAGAAAGCAGTCTGTCACTTCAATTTCAAATACAGCAGATATATTATTCTAATTTAGGATGAAGAAAATCTCTAGCTGAAAAAAGCCCTCCATTCCTCTTGCACTGAGAAGGTGATTAAAAGGAAGGGGGAGAGAAAAATAGCATCTCTGTAGATACTGGTTATGAAGTATTGTATTAGAAATTCTATTCTTATGATTCAGGGTTTAACACAATAAAATAGGCTACTTTCGAACACAGGTGAGAAATAAACACAAGTTTTCACTCATTACTCTAACAAAATCTATAGCAGGTTTAAGGTTATTTGTGTTTGCTACTGTCATCAAGCAGCCTATTTAAACTGGGGGAAATGTACAAGTGTACAAGGGTATAGGTTTACCTTAAGTAGCGTGGTTGCTTACCTGCTGGGATGTTGATTCCAGAAGTGTAAAGGATTTGGACTTATTTTTAATGTTTTCCACTTTTCCAAATGCTTATCTACTTTCAAAGGAGCTCTGAGGCTCACTTCATGACCTGTGCCAGTAAATGGGTTAGAGGAGTCCAGAAAAGTCTATATCCAGTTCAGTTTGTTGGAATGAAGGTTGATCGTGCTTAGCAATGAGGTTTATTTCTCTCTGAAAACACCCCTCCAAAGAGAAAAAGACATGTCCTACTACAAAGCATTGTGCAAGCCAGAAGTTCTGCAAGGCTAAACCACACCAAGCTTAGAGCCATCTCTCTGCACTGGGGGTGCATCTTCAGGGGCTGTCTGGTGATAAATCCTGTGGCTGGATAGCACTCCCTGCAATGCATGCACCTGAAGCATGTCGTGCCTGGCTCCTGAGGCCTAAGGACATTTCACGATGCCAGCACGGGAGATATGAATAAGGAAGCAAAATCATTGCTCAGCCACATACACCAAGGAGCTAGAAAGTGCTGCAGAGGTGACCTACCAGTCTCCAAAATGGAAAATCTGATGAAAGAGAGAGTTTAGCAATACAGCTAATTGGGCAAAAATGTAATCCTGAAGACCTTTTCTTATATAAAACAATTTTTAAGTATAGTCCAGATAATCAACACGTATTTTTTTTTTCCCCTTTCTTTGGTCAGTCCTAGTGACTTTACTTCCAGCTTTCTGGTGTTTCAACCATTGCTCTTCTTTGCCTTTGATGTTTACAGCACAATCTGAACAGAGTCAAAGACTATAAATATAACTGTCAGGTGCAATTTACAGTCTTCTCCAAAATCCTCATATAGGCAGCAAATTTCAGAAGATGATCATCCATAATTTTCTGTTGGCATAGGCAAATGTGCTCTGCAAACAGCAGGATGGCCTGCTATGCCCCTTTCTCATCCTTATCCCCAAGGACTGCAAACTGACTTTTCATATCTTCCAGCAGATAATCTCTTCTTATAATTCATTATCTCATTATAGCTGGGACAACCTCAAGAAACACTTAGTTTTCAAACTTTATAAGCCAACTCACTTCTCTATGACTGCAACTGGTTAAAAGGCAATCACACAAGCTGCTCCAATGGCAATGCTGCAAGAAGAATGGAATAGGGAAAAGACTGAGCACAGAAATATTGTGCATGAGCACAGGTGTAGCCAAAACCCCACCCCATCCACATCTACAAAAAGCAGATAACTTTTCACTGCCTCAGAATTTCATCAGGTCCTTTAGAGAGATTCATACCTCCTTATGATTGTGCTTTGAATTTTCTGCTCACTCACATCATCTCAGTAATATTTAATCTTTTTTTTTTCCTCCTTTAGCAACATGAAGAATATACTGTATCTATTTGGAAGGAAAACTATTTGTTTGAGGACTGACTTGATGGAAATATCTGTATTTTTGTTAATGAACCTCAGAGAATTTCCCTTAAATAAGGAATTCTGGGAGGAAAAAGGAACTGAAATGTGCTCTTTTTTCATACCAGTATTGAAGTAGTTTAGGGTTTTTCTTTGTTATTTTTTTTAAGATTATGACATGGCCAAATCCCTTCTTGGCCCCTCAATCTCTTAAGTCCAATTTAAGCTGCTGTTGTGATTAAGAAGAAAAAATAAAATTAATTATTCTTATTTCATAAGGTCAGGTGGTGCTAGACATAAGCATGCCTGAGTAAAGAACCAAGTGCTGACTTCCTAGTACACTCCCTGCTACCATGCTGGGAAAGAGGTTTATTTCATGTGAGAAGTATCAGGCTGGCAGAAAAAGTAAGACCCATCTTTCTCATTGATGCAGTATAGCACATACAACAAGAGAGAAAAAAAAAATAATCAAGCTCTATACCCCTGCATAGACCTTGTCCTTCCTCTTGAGACTCCTGACAGTCAGGACAGAGTGCAAGCTACTACTGATGTAACAACAATTTTCCTGTTACAGATACCACTCTGCTTTGAGCCTGATTCATCATCAACAATTCACCTCACATACGACACCAAATGGCGTCCCTCATGTGAAAACAACTTGTAAACTAATAATAAGAGGAAGAGATATTTAATAATTGATAATGAAATGGAGTAAAATCAGTGACCTTGGCAGGAAACATTCTATGTCTTATTAGCAATTGCCAGAGCCAGTCATCCATCCCCCTTAAATCCATTTCCTGAATGTATTGCATCTCTTGAATTTATACTGCTCTGGCATGTAACCATGAACATCACATTTCTGCAGTTCACTGTCATGCAGTGTAAACCCAGCAGATTTTGCTCCTCCTACTAACAATAGCCTCTTTGTCTATTTTTCCTACATATAGATATGTATGCTTCTCTAACTTTTCACAGAACTATAGCTGTAGAAATATTTGTGGGTTCAATGGTTTTATTGATCTTGGTAGCTTCAGGATGCACAGTGCCTTAGCACAACTGGAGTTTATGGACTACTGGCATTAGGTATATATTTTAGAGTTCTCCTTAGAAGCTTGAGAAAAAATGAGGGCCATATTATTCCTTCTGCAGGTTTTATGGTAGAAAAAAGTGCATTGTAGACAATGATTACACAGTACGTCGTACAAAAATCATTGCCAGGCACCAAAAAAATCACCTCCTATACAGTGTTGTTGGCAGCACAACAAACATTCTACACCAGGATTTTTATAAGCAATATTAATCTTTCCTGCTGGAGTTACCCACTGTTAATGCACTGTCATAGTAAGGTTGTATGTTTAAGTCATTCAGAAGTCCATACATCTTAAATAAACTATTTTTCAAGTACATTCTGACCAAACAAAATGCAAGTACATCTCCTTTCTGCATCTTCTAGAGCCTTCTTCATACTTTTGGAAGAGTTTCAAGATTAACCACATTTACCAGGTATGTTCACATGAATACAGAGTCACACAAATGCAAATGTTTATGTGATACATGTATTTCTGTATTTATATATGCACACACAGACATGCCGTAGGTATGGATATAGATGCATAAAACATTTCAGCGGTGGCTGTTGTAGACACATTTGAAGCCATTGCTGAATGAATGGTTGACCGATTTAATCTTTGTCTAAAGAAATGTCTTGCTGTGTTATTTTTGGCTTCAGTTGCATTTTAAAGCACTCGCTCCTAAATTAGAACTGGGGAGGTTTCGGGCTTCAGAAAAAGGCTAGCATTTACTTGTCTCCAGAACAAGAGCAGCCTGTTCCCCAAAATAAACCTTCCTAACTATTTTTCTTAATGTGTCTGGGTATTTTAAGGGCTCAGCAGCAGCAGTAGCAGCAGCAGTAGCAGCAGCAGCAGAAGCAGGGGGAAAAGTCAAGTATTTTTGATGATTCCATTCCTTATACCACACAGCTAATTATTTTGGAAGAGGTTTTTTTCTTTTCATCTTTTCATTCCGCACAAATATGGATTGATTTTTTTTCTCCTGCCATTGCCTGCAGCAAAGTGAAATGCACACATAAAATAACCATATAAAATTCTAACAACTTCTTTCAAAGTGTTTTGTTACACATCCTCCTGGAAGAAAAATCACAGAGATTTGTTGTCAGGGGTGTGCAGGATGTTGAAAGAGTAGATTTTGTACATCTGCCTAGATTCAGAAGAGTTTTAAATTAATAAAACTTCTTATTTTCTGTGAGGATAGATTATAAGTAGATTCAATGGTAGGAAACAATGAGTGGGACTTGAATGAAAACTAGGAAAAAATATTTCTTCCCATATGTGTTGGAACTCATTAGTGAATTTTGTTTAGTGACCTTTCTATGTTTGTTTTCTAAAGACATTTGGGGATTTTTGCTGCAGTGCCTTTATTATCCAAGTCTAAAACCCAATCACTTACACTAAGTCTTCAGTGGCAGATGCACTATCTTCACTAGCTACTTTGAGTATTCTGTTACATAAAGCAAAAATAAGATAATTAGTGGAAGCATCTTTGTGGGATGTAAAAGAAGCCAGCTGCATATTTGGACTTTAAAATCAGGAGGGGTCTGAGTTCCTTTCAGATGTAGTATGGAAGGGTCCAGTTCAGTAGTGAACTGCAAGTTATGGTATGAAATGGATAAAATTCAAACATAAATTATCCTGTCAAGACAGTCTGTAACTACTGGAAACTACTTAAAGAAATCTGCACTTGTTCTGAATGATACAGACCAATGGTTATTCTCCACTACCCAGTACAATCTAAAATAATAGAGCTATTTACATGAAAGTACATAAATTCCTTAGCTCCAGGAACACTGACATTTTTCGTCATTTGGAAGGTTGTACAGAAGGATTAAAACTCTTTCTGTTTGCATTTTGGCAAGGTAACCCTGGAGATAAGCCCATGTACCTTGCTCTGCCTTTGCTTCCCAGAAGGGCAGATTGCCCTGTTATCCTTCCTCGAAAGCTTTTACAACAGCTTCCTTGCCACCTCTCTGAACAGGCCAGTACAGGGCACACCTCTGCAGCACTCACACACCAACCTCCACCCAGAGCACCAGGGACTGCAGCCCCCTCAGATCATCTTGAGGCATTTACAGTTTCCCTCCTCTCTTCCCAAGGGCAGACATCACTATAATCTTGGGCCAGATGGTTCCTCTTGGCACCATGAATAACATTCAGATGAACACAAAGTGAGCTGGAACAGGTCTTCAGGGGCTGAACGTCTGACAAACCAAAGCATGCATCTACTGATTGTCTTTGTCAGCTCTCAGTAGACAATGTTTTAACATTTACAGGTAACTGAACGCTGCCATTTCCAATACATTTACAGCAAGAATCTCCCTCATCATTAATTCTACAGACTTCTATAGATGTTAAAATGGTGCTGACATTTAAAGCATGACAACTCTAATATATGCAACCAACATAGATGTCTACATAGTAGAAAATTAAGTTCCACACTGCTGACAATTACTCCGCTATCTTGCAATTAGTATTTGCCTTGGTGAGCAACATGTATGTGTGCACACAGAAAAGTGAAGAACCAATTTTAAAGTCACTTTGCTGCAATTTCTGGGTAACAATGAGTTTTGAAAACCAATAGCTGTCTCAGGAGGCATAGGTGGAGCAAGGATGGACCATTCCAGAGAAAACCTAGAGGGTTGTCAAAATGGCAGGTGGGGTTTATGCCTCACTGGGCTTTCTCCCTTCAAGGGGGAAAAATTATGGGCAGCATTTTCAGGGTTTATCAGTTTGATTTGGGGGTTATTTTCTCAAGGATGTGGACTTGTGCAAAGACCAGTATAGTTAACACCCCAACGGCACCAACAGACCTTACCCTCCCTGCCCTTGCCTTCAAGAAGTCTGTTTCAGCCCAGCTTGGACCATCGGTCCCTGTCTTGGGAGTGCTGGCATCCAACAACCCACAGTCCTGCCCAGGCACTGAGCTGGTCAATGTCCTGGCATGGCCTCATCGTGAACCTGCCAGACAATCTGGCATGAACCCAACTTCCCAGCCTCCCCAAGCCCACCCTGCTCACACCTCCCAGTTCCATCAAATTCCCCTTCCAGTCTCTTAAGGACCTGCTATGGCTGGCCCCTGACAGGCGCAATGCAATGTTAGCTTTGTTTTGGGAGCCTTGATTTTTCTATCCCTTGGAGAGAAGCAATCTCCAAATGTTTCATCTGGAACTTAAAGACTGGAACAACCTGAATGCTCTGAGGTACTTGTTCTACAGTCAGAGCAAGAAAACTTTGCTTTCACAGGCTTGTCATGGCTGTATCCTCAGAAATACCTGTGTTTTTATGCCCAGAAACAGGCTTAATAATGCCCCACACATTGACAGAAGGGTAACTTTCGAGTCCATATTCCCACTCTACTGCAAATACGAAATCAAGATGAGTATTACAGCCCTCTGTTGCGGAGGTCGTGGGCAGACCCCCAGCAGAAAGAATTGCAGCAGCTTAAGATCTTGATTGCCCAAGAGCTGATTCACACCACCTTTTTGCTTGCTTTCTCTTTTGTGTTGCACCCATCACACCACCACCAAAGGAAAGAAAAAAAGTGTTTCAGCAGTCAAATAGCCCATGTCTCTCTCTCTCTAAGGCAATAGAAGCTGAGCACCTCTGACAGTTTACAGCTTATAAAAAGGGCTCACTTCTGCTCCCATCTCTACTGCCTCCAGCACCTTTCCCTGGCTGTTCAGTCCTTCACTCTGTTACCAGCTCTGATGCTCATCTAACTGCACTCCAAACTCCAAGCTCATTGATCCAGGAGAAAATACAATGGATCAAAGATACCTTAGTCAGTTTTCTGCTAAATTAGTAACTGAATTTGGCTAACCATGCTACCAGAGAAGTACCACAGACAAAACAAAGCACAAGGGAAATGGGACTATTCTCTTTCTGTAACTTCTAGATAAGCTGCTATACATTGTCTGATTACACATAAAGGTGCCAGACCTACCACTGCTATGACTGAGGTCTAAGTTCATTATGTACTTGTAAGAGCCTTCAGCGTAGGAGATGGAAAATAGGCAGCTGGGTGCAATTAACTATTAAAACACCCCAACTAGCTTCATGGGATTTTAGCGTATTCTGACCTTTCAATCATGCTAGGATGAAGCTAGTGTCTTTTATTCCACCTTTGCTACAAAGTCAATGCCAGGCCCAAGTCAGCATTGCTGATGACATACAAGGATTTGTACTTGCACTCCTGAGCCCACAGCTGTGGCATATTGAATAATGAGAAACAGTAGTTCTTACTCTGCAGAAAGGAGTCCTCAAGACAAGGGTATGACTGGGTAAATAAAAGAATGAAATGTGAGGTAAAAAGAGAAAAGAAGGAGATGTGAGAAAGGAGAGTAAACATTTGTAGTTATTTGGCAGCATATTTTTGAAATTCTTTGTTTTGCTTATACTGTGAGGACTTAACTTACACATTAGTAACATTGACTAGCAATCAGAGTTACTAATAAGTTATCTTGAACTACTGGAGTATGTATGAGTTAGGATGAATTGTAAGGTAATTTTAGACATGCCACACCACACCTTTACTAAACTGGCCATGACCACTTCATCTTTCGACAATATTTTCTTTACATGTATCATTGTCAATAATTATTCCATTGTGACTATTTCTTTCAGATATGATAGCATGCCCCAATACCTTGGCAATACCAGAACACCACAGTGCAATTCAGACTGCCTTTTAGCTGCAAGTTGACCTAAACTCATTAAATAGATATTCTTCTAAATAAATTACTCACCTTTGGTGTGACTCAAAGCAAGAAAAGAAAATTGAAGGATGAGCACAAAAAAATGTACACTGTTTTTTTTATCTTTTCCCTAACTGCCTACTGCATGGGATATACCACATGGTATATCTTATGCTCTTTGTATCCTTATGTAGAAGTGATTGATAACAAATTAATAATATAGTTTATCAAGTAGATCATCTGAAATTAAGCTCTGAAGTCCAAATGCAGATGTGTAACTGTGGCTTCTGTGTGAAAGTGGAAAACACTTGGTCCTTCACTACTCATTTCAAAATGAGTTTTTGGGGACTCAACCTGCTTTTAAAATTAGTTTAAAGCGATGGTCCTAAATGTGATTTAATTTTTTAGCAACACCTTGCTCCCCTTATCATAAAATTGGTGCCAGCTGAACATTCTAGGCTCTGTGTGCGATACCCTAAATAAATGCATCTGCTTGAGGTAAAGTATATTAGACTACTGACTCTGAGGTGTCAGAATTTTTTCCATAGTGTCTGTACTCTGCACAGATTCATTTCTACTTCTAGATCTGAAATGGGTAAGAACTCTTCACATAATACCTAATCGTGCCCACACTTCAAAGTGCAGCAGCAGGAGGCTAAGAAATTTAGAGAGCTAGTCATTCTGTTGAACAAGAAATATACTTTTCCTGTTAAGCTCGATTTTAAAAAGTTAGAGAAGATTTTGCTTTCCAACTATTGATGGTATAGAGATCAAGGAATTAGTAGTAGTAGTCATATTTTGAGAATTGGGAGACTTCAGTTTTGATACTAGCTCTCCCTATAGCTGCAGCATCTCTTCTCTGTCAGCACCATAGACCCTCATACTGTTTCTTCCAAGTTTATGTGGAGGAGATTTTGTCCACATGGAAGCATCATACACCATCAAGGCCATAGCACCGGCCTACTATGGAAACTACATCAGGGGCTCATGTATAATGTGTTACTCTGTGAAGGCTTCCAGCACTATTGCTACCCTTGTCAGTCAAAGCAAGACAATAACTAGTATATGCTGGTGCCACATGGCTGAAGTCCTGACACAGGCCTCAAGGCAAATGATAATTCAGATAAATAATAGTGTATGGGCAGCTTCTGAAAAAGCAGACTCACCCTTTAAGGGACAAAAAACCTGTAGAAAACAGGACGTCAAGTCCTGGACAGATATTTAAAATTCTGTTAGTATTTTTAAGGCTGGGGATATGATTGATTTTTGATTTTATTTGTCCTCTTTCCATTAGCTTTTTATCAAAATGAAATCTAATCTCAGCCAGTTACCAGAGCTTGGCTGACAGATGGTAACTTGTTAAGGCATGGTTGTGTGATTGTGTTCATCATTTGCCCCAGTCTGTACCAGAGCCAGTAGCCCTGATCTGGTCTCAAAAGCTTTATTAATGTAACTCAATTTGTCTCAGAAATCACTCTGGTCACTTCTTTACTCCTACTGCAAGACATCATCTTCTTTCAGGTTAAGTTAATAACTGACCAACTAAATATAGGACACTCCTCAAGCCATTTAAGTTTTGTCTTGAAGGATGAAAGATAAATTAGTTTAGAAATAGTTTTGTTCCACCGACACTAAGCAAATCATTACACTTTTCTGTGTATATAAAGTTTAAGTACACTTGAAGAACTGTCAAGTTACAGTGGTTCAAAATTGTATTGTCCTTCAATCAAGCCACAGCAACAGGCTGAGTGCATGCTCCTATAAAGTAAAACACAACAGCTTAAATCTCCCTTTGTTACTTAACCTACAGATTAAACTGTTTCATTAAAATGTAAACCACTACGTGTTACCTTGAAGTCAGATTGACCTAAGACTGACTGTGGTCAGTTGGCACTTCTTTGCTGATGGGGATAATTGGTTAAACCCCTCACTGTTTCAAAGTGGTTTCACATGCTAAGTGCATTAACCATTTCCATATTTTAACCACTTAAAGGTTGAAAGGCATTTCAATTTGAAAATTTCTCAGGGCTCTAATAAGCTTGATTCTTTTGCAGTCTGTCTAAAAGCACTAGAATTCACCTTTTGGAACAGATGCACAAATGGATGTGTCTTTGATGTGTTTAGAGCTACAAAAGTTTGATGTTTTCAATTAAAACAAGTGCTATTTACTTCTATACTTATGGGTAATAGAGCACTTTTGACTTTTACAAAGTGTGTGTTATTAAAGCACTTTGCTAATGTACAAAGGCACTTTCATAAAACAAGGAAGAAAAGAAGCAGTCCTCTTTCAAAATGTCTCTGGAAAATGAGAGGAAAGTAGAAAAAAAAACTCACAAGAAAAGAGTTCTTTAACAATGAGAGAGCTATCTTCAACTGTTCCTGTGTATGATTTCAGTCATCATCTTTATGCCTAGAAGCACTTTTATAAACATTTGTAACAATTTAAACATATTCTATCACCGAAAACTTTTCACACAAGGGTTCTTCACCCTAACCTTTTTGATGAGGCCAGAAAACACTTATCTTGTGGTTTCCAAGGTATTCCTGAAATAGTACAATGGAGAAATAATATGTTATTGTTAGTGTGCAGGAACAACTATTACTGATTTATTACTTAATGTCATTATTGAAACTGTATGTGGAGCTCTTATTTCTATGTACCACAGTTTATTTATTTTCAGCAAACATTTCCTGTATTATGCTCTGGAATTCCAGTTTTCAGGAATTTAGGTCCTGATTCAGCCAGGCACGCTCTCTTTTAAAGACATATATTCCACTTCTACACTTTTTGTCCTCTTTTGAATTAAGAACTGACAATGACACAGATCCATCAATCTTAAATTTGCACAGTCAGATCTGCAACAGATTACTATCTGGAATGAAATGTCTAAAATGTAATTATTATATTATGGTATTGGTAGCCAAACTGAAGGAAGCGTGTTTTTTCCAAATCTTTTCCTGTTAGGCCAAGAAAGGGTTTTATATTTCTTCTAGTCAAAGTAAAGCTTAAAGGCTATTTTATAGAGGGAAAAAATTATTTCCAACAAAATACCTCTCAAATTGTGATTGTCTCTGAAATGGCAAAGAAAAAAAAGTATTATTCTTCAGGTCACATAGTAATGTTTTCAGTAATGAACTATTTCTAATGGAGAAATCCTCAGCAGAGATGTTGTTATTTTTCTGTAAAGATCTTTGTGCAAGATGCTTAAAATCTCTCCCATTTCAATTTCAGAATAAGGCAAAAGGATGAGCACCTTACCAGCTATCTCTTAAATATATGTATTGCTTCTCATCTCCAAGAAGTTTTATCCTGGGAACAATGATTACACTGCATTATTTCACTTCTGCAGTGGAACCTTCAAAAACAAAAATGGCCCATCTTAGTTTTCTGTTAAAAAACAGCATCTTATGGCTTCTTCACCTATTGTCCCATCAATCCTCCTGTCTCTAAATGATTTCTCACTTTTCACTGGGTTGTATATTATTGTTTCATAATGATAGATTTTTCTTTTTTTCTTGTTGGTGTAAGTAGTCAAATAAATAGGACAAACAGCTAGAACAGAGTTTAGTACAGAGCATTTAGAGAAACAGTTTAAAAGAAGTTTGTCTTGTAGGAGAACTAAACACCAAAGCTTAGCTATTGGCAACTGGATTTCTGAGGCCAGAGTCAAAAAACCACCTTTTTAGTAAAGGATGCATTTTTATGATTCTATGTGTGCAAGCATTTATTTTTTTTTTTTTTGTAGAGTAAAATGTCAGCTCATAAAAGCATCGGGTGCAATGAGAGATGCTATTATGGTTTTTTGTGTTATTAGCATCCAAGAGTGCTGGGGGGTGAGAAAAAGGTGCAAGAGCAGCAGGGGACTGTTGCCATAAACAGGATTTCACAGAGTCATGTGTCTCTCAGAGACATCTCCACTTACATTATTTCTAAAGTTAGCATTATTTCTCCATTCAAAATAATCAGAAATAAAACATCAGACAGTGAACACTCCCTCAGTGACTAACTGTGCTGTTTGGGTCTTCTCTTTCCCCCACTCCTCACTCCCCCCACCCTCCACTACTTTACAGAAAGAAAAGACACTAAAAGTTCCTTCTGTGAGTTGCCAAGGTGCTCCCAGCCCATTGTGCAGAATCATTGTCAGGTTAAATTAGGGAGTACAGACTCCATGAGTGTAAAAAAATCAATACGTGATGGAAGATTGCTCCCCGGAAAATCTGTTTTGATTCCAGGATTAATTCGCAACCAAAGGCTTCTGCAAAATGACATGCCATTAGTCAGAAAATGAACACATTCTATCCTTGAAATTGGATGGAAATATGTCAGGTGATTGACCTATTCATTCTCTTCGCTCTCTGGGCAGAGAGAGTAGGTGTGGTAGCTGTGAATTAGGCCCCCAAACCAGGTCCATTTTCCAAGCAGTAAAAAAAAAAAAAGAGAAAAAATAGTCCAATGTGAATTGCAAGTATTCTCTAGGCCATTGTTGTAAAGCTATTGCAAATGCATTCCGTCAAGGTAAATGCATTTGTCTGGAAGGCCTGACTCTCTTGTGTTTTCTAAATCTCAGAATAAACCATACTAAAATTCTTAAAATAAAGCAGGGATTTTTTTCTTTGGAAAAAAAGGCTTGCAATATTAATGACAGTGCAAATCGTTTGCCATCTAGAAAGTAACATTCCACCCCCTCTTCCTTTGCTTACCAGTTTCTTCCACAAAAACTTTCCTGAGGCAAACCCAGCGCTTGAGCCATGCTGGCTGATCTGTGTTCAGGCCTCTTTAACAGTCCCAGTGGCAATTGCAGCATTCAGCCAGGAGCCATGGAAGTGGCCCCTGCACTGGCTTCCTGATGCTGTGCAGCCAGTGTGCTTCCTTGTCTCACAAAGTTCCACACTCCTGGACAAAAGGGCATTTAATCTTTGCATTTATACATTCTAAGCCTGAACTATGTCTGCTTATACTGTTAAAACTGAATGCTGAATATGTGTAACAGAAAAATCATAACATGAGATATTTGTATTTATTTATCTGGTGTGGAGTTGCCAAGGTGAATCTAACCTCTTGATAGACAGGGGATTTACAGTGGAGAGAGAAGTTATGCCTAGCATCATTAGACCTTGTACTTGGAGTGTGGGAAGGTGCTGTATCACTCTTGGTGACCTGATTGGAGTACACTGAGATTGGAGAAGTTGCTTCCAAAGACATTAATGAATGCAAAATTGCCATGGAGATGCAGCTGTTTCAGAAAGAAGTCACCACCAAAGTTTTATTTTTGTAACCACTCCAAAAAAACATCACCAGCATGTACATTGTACTAGGATTCAAGTGATCTGAAGCTTTGCTTGAAAACATGGAAAACCATTTATCAGGAGAAAGTGTGTGCTGGGATAGAATAGATGCAACAAACAAAATCACCAAAAGATATGTTATCACTTAGTGATTATTCATGAGCAGCCTAATCCATCAAATTTCCAAGTGCTGACATACCAGAGAACACAGTCTCTAAAATATGGACCCTCTTTGTCTGTAATCCCCCACCAATAATGGCTCTAAAGTAATTTTTGAGAATTTTTGACTAGAAATTCTGCACCTACTATCTTCCATTTTAATTGTGAATCAATATCTCTTGACTTTCTCATAAAGACTTCACAATAAGGGTTGACCTTACAAAAAACTGTAATTTTTCTATCCAGTTCTGGTGTTTCTCTTATTCAAACCTTGAATATAAAATATGCTATGTGTAAATATTAAGACATTGATGGTCCATGTGTGATTACCCAGGCTGGAGTTAGTGAGTAGGTAATTCTTCTACATGAGGACAACCTAAGATTTTCAACATAACTATTAATATCTACAAGGGAAAAAATTCCTTTCCAAGCAGTATCACAGGAGTGGCTAGGGATGATGATACCTGGAATGCCCAACTAATCTTTATTTCTCTAATGATTTCACAATCTAAGTGTCTTCCAATAAAACCATTTAGAATGCCAACACTGAGTTTAAAATCAGCAGGAGACATTTCTCTTCCCAAATTATCACGATCTTCACTGACAACTGCCATATTTCTATTATAAATGTGCACCAGACCAAAACTGTAACCTTCTGGTCAAGCATAGAGGATCCCATCAGGCATGTTACACAGAATTAACAGTTATTTCTACTTGGTGGGAACTCTGGAGATCTAAAAACATCAAAACAGCGAAAGAGAATGATGCCTTATGTTAATATTATAGAATAAGACCAATTGTTTCCTCCAGAATCTGTGTCCCAGCTCCACAAGCAGTCTTGTCTTTAATCCAAAAGTCAATGCAGACACCACTTCATTTGAAGAAATAATAAAATCTGTTTCTTCTGCCTTTTTCTCACTTAAAAGCAAGGTGTGGTGTTTCCTTGTCTCAGAGAGATAAACTGAAACAGTCGTATCATGCTAAGACAGGAAGGATGAACTGTTTTCCAAAGTTCCCTTCCTCTGCCTATTAGTTTCAGAAGGGATCTTGCAAGATTATCTTAGACCATGCCAAAGTGTTAATATTAGATAAAATTATTCCCATTCTTCAAGCCCATATCCAGACACCTGCAGAAGGAATATAAAAATTACCATCTCTCAGAAAAGACATTGAGAGGTTTTCCTAACTAAAGACAGTGTTCTGTTCTCAGATATAAGAAAAAATGAAGGAGAGTCAAAAGAGCCAAAACTCAGATTTCAGTGGAAACAGGAGTGATCCATTAAGTGCTTTGAGCCCAGTGGATGTTAAATATAATGCAGGTTAAAAATGCCTTGGAGGAGATTTGGTCACAAGCTTAACCTGCAGCAAACAGATTAGATTGGATGCTCTGGGAAAAAAACTTCCAGGGCAAAGCATGTGGACATCCGTACATAAGAACCTACCTAAGCAATCAGGAATGATTTGAATGCATATGATTTTGTTTCCAAACAAGAACTGAATTTTTCTAATTGCCAGAGTTTTAGTACTCTCTCTTGTTCAATGTGGGAGCAGGGATGTCATCTAAAAATTTGTCGTTGCAGAAGATATATCATTGCAGACATAGAAAGGGCTCAAGATGATTCCAAGTTTCAGTAGCAAAAGCTGTCAGATATCATGAAGCTATCATAACTTTTGGTATGTTACCACATTGTGGGTGCACATTTCCAAACATCTGCTTGTACTCCAGGCTCTTAATTACTGTGCTCTTGTTCTCTCTAAAGCCATTTTTGCTTTCTCACTCATTTCCTGCTCTCAGTTCTCTCATCTGTATTGCCTGCATGTTTTACCCATTTGGTATTTTGGACTCTTTGGGCACCTAGTCTCAACTCCAAGGACATCTGATATAGGTTGATAATCAATCAGTCTTCATGAACTATTATGTGAATAAAAGGTTGCAGGAATGAAGAGCTTTGCCCAAACATTTTAAAGTTCTTCGTAACTATTCTTCAGTGGACAAAATATAATTTGAGTCCAACGAGCTAAGGCTTTCATTTTTTCTTATGAGAAGGGGACCATGACTAGGTTGTATATGAAATAAAAAGAGAATAAAAGATTTTCATATGCAGTTCTGTGTCTGCCTGTATTCATGTCCCGTGTTAATGTGTCAGTGGAGCAGCTCCTCCTATTTTCAAAAGTTGATAGACACGTTCCACATTTAATGGATCTAGAACTTGAGATAAGTTGACAAATTATTCTAAGACTGTTCATGGAGTTTGTCCTTCAAACTAAAAATAAAAATTGCTCCTGACATCATGGAAAAACACATTCAAACTATGAGTCTAAACTGGCCTTGACTGATTATTTGATTAATACAGTAAATTCTGTAAATAAAGCCCTGTAGGTCTCCTAGACCTACAGTATTTAAGTACATACTCTAAAGAACTCTGCACTACCACACTTTCCTGTGCACCCTAAATTTTGGTAATGGCTTGTGGTCCATCTTTTGATCATTCCTATACATGGCCACAGCTATATACTCATAAGTGCAGTCATCAACCCAAATTTTGTGATGTACTGTTATGCTTTAGGAATGGCACTCCCCAATTTAGTGCTCAAAATGAGACTCTTCACACCATGTGCCTCTCACTCACTTCCCTTCCGTCCCTTGCTGTGGGCTGGAGAGGAGAATTGGAGGCACAAAAATTGAAAAATGATGGACTGAGATAAGAACACTTTACTGGAAATAGCACCACTCCACCACTCCCTCTACCAAGCTGCATCGACTAGAAGGAACCCCTTCTCCCTGGAAGGGACTCCCTTCCTCCCATCCTGGCAATGACATGAGGTGGTATAGCATAACCTTTGTGTCCTAGCCAGACCTGTCCTGGACATTGCAAAAATTAATCCTGTCCTGGCCAGAACCAAGATATGTACAAATTCAAAGAAACACACCTGTTCTTCCACTGTGAACACCTTTGCTTCTTGTTCTCACCTGGATCTGGCATCTTTTCCATACCACAGGAAGAACCTTTCCTTAGGACAATTCCTGTCCATATTAGAGATGTGGTAACCACCTGCATTTAGTCCAAAATACAAACTCGTCCCTGCCAGGCACTATGAGCGGCCCTTCCATCTTCCTCAGCCCATGTGTCTGCCTTGTGCCTGATCATGAAGTCTTGGCTTCTCTGGATAACTACAGGTGAATATGTGACACAATGATATGTCAATCACAGGAAATTTAGGGGGGGGAAATTAAACTTTTCTAATGAATATGACTAAAAAGGGAGGTACAGTGCAATTGAGCCTGTCTAGGTATCACCTTATTAAAATACCGTTCAAGACACAGACATTCTTCCAAAAGACTGAAAATAGACCATGATTCCATGATCAGCAGAAGAGCAAAAATCCTGTAAAGCCAGAAAATTGACTGTATGGTGCAATCAGGTTTCTTTGTGAAGTTCTAAATGCTTTCTTAGAAAAACCCCTATATATTAGTGACTTAACAAGAAAACCTAGAGAAAGGTGAACTCTTGGCGTGGCTTCCAATCACAGTTTGCACATATAGTTCATAACAGTTGATGACATTTTTCTTCTCTTCAATTTCACATAAGATGATAAAAAGGAAAACTGTGAGAATTTGTCTATGGCATGATGACTGTGGTCAATACCTTGCTATTTGCTCTGTCAATGCCATCAAAATATTGTTTAATAATTTAGAAGAAACCATGTAATTTTCTTCCGCAGTAGTAGCAAATTAGGCACTTACTAAATAATTGACAAAAATACTTAATTCTAGGGTTGCTTTGAGGAACTTACTATTAGCTGACAGTTTTTAAAACTTTTCCTTGCATTAGTAATTATATTTTAAAATTATTTTCATGTCAATTCTTACCAGTGCAGGAAACAGCAGGCTGGACAGTTCAATCTTCTCATTTTTAATAACTACAACATTCACTGACAAAAATAGAGAGGGAATCATGCAGAGCATTAATGACATGGGGGTAGAATTCACAGAGATGGGGGTATGCACTGTCAGGTTTCATATCATAATGTGTTAAGTTTACATGTCTATTTCTATGAAGATATTGCAAAAATTAGATTTTCAAGGAGAAATTACAAAGTTTAAAATAACTACAAGTACAGCTTTCCAAGCAGCTTGAAAAAGACACTTTTAAATAATGCAGCAAATGGTACTTTTAAAAATCTTTATAAGAAAAGCATGCCCATAGTTTCGTAGAGCTGCCTTCTTCAAAGAAGCTGAAACACTGGCATCAATATGCATTAAAAACACCTGTAGCATGGAAATGTAAATTCCACATTTTCAAAAAACCAAAGGAGGAATTCCATTATGAAGCAATATCTGATAATTAAGTGAGAGTGGTTCATGTGGGATTCTTCTTTCAGGAAAGAAAAACTTAACATTTAGCTGAATTCAGCTGTGTCCCACCAACAATACTGAATGATTACCACCTCCTTCCAGTTTGTGTGACTGCTTATTCTGAGTAAACAGCAAGGGAAAATGTATACCATTGTCTACTTTCACCAATGGTAGGCATTTCAGTGAAAACACTGGTGTAAATGAGTTTGGAAGAATTGCTCAGAAGTAGAAGGCTCATCAGTTATGTTGGATGAATATTTGATATTTTGTCCTTAGTTACTTTTGCAAAAACCTCTAGAAAGACAACTGGAGCAGAGCCTATGAACACTTTAACTGATGTCTCTGTAACTGAGCTGATAATTCCCAGTAAGTCTATATTTCTTCCTCCAGGGAAAGAGATGTTGCTGAAGTATTTATTTTATGGGCTCTAAGGACGGCCAAGAAGAGCAGCTGTGGTGCTGGCACAATCTGCAATGAAACGCTCTAATGTGGTGCATCGTTTGGGCAGTTTCCCAAACTGGGGAAAACTCAAGAGAAGATGAGAGAGCCACCAGGATCCCACAGATTGCATGACAGCAACAGAAATTACCTGAGTGGGGCCAGGAGCAATGGCAGCCAAGCCTCCACACAGCTAAACCAGGGAGCCCTGCTATCCACCCAGCAGAAAGCCATGGTCTCTCTAAGCTCAGCACCCACCACAGCTGACCCAGCTTCCCAGACCTACCTCAATGAGAACATGCTGGCACCCAGATGTCAGCTGCTCTGACAGCAGCACAGGCCAGTACAAGTGAGCACCTCTGTGGGAGGTGCACCCAGGTAGAGGGACTCTTTCGCTTAGTGCAAGAGCTCTGAGAGGAAGTCAGTAAGTTGAGGAGCACTCAGGAATGACAGAGAGACAGCCTGCTGGAATCACACCCTACCTTCCCTGAGACAGGCTTGACAGCAGACAGGATGCGTGACACAGAGGATTCCCTGTCCTCTTTCCACCTGGCCAAACACAGTGAGTGAAGCTATAGGGGTAATGGCAACAAGCTCCTGCCCAGCACAGCAGTCACACCTCCCCTGACTGCCCTGCCATCCCAGATGTCCTGGCACTACAGGCAAGAGGCTCTGCAAGTGCAACCAAAAAATAACAGGGACAATGATTCACCTGGCATGGAGGTGTTGCTGAGGTTAAACTGGACTATGTCCTGCATAAAACTTGCTTCTGTAAAGAAAAACAGCGGGGTCACAGTCGTAGAAGACTCCCTTCTGAAGGGAAGAAAATGCCCAACATGCAGAGCAGACTTACTCATTAGGGGGAGTCTGTTGCCTCCCCAGGGACCCAGGGTTACAGGTGGAAAGAGAAAGTTCCCCACTTTGGTACGGCACTCAGGTCATTATCGACTTTTCAGGTGGGCAGCAATGAAATTTCAACAAGAAGCCCAAGGGAAATCAAGAGAGGCTTCAGGGCCTTGGGACATCTGGTTAAGGCATCAAGAGCAAAGGTAACATTCTCTTTTTGGGGGGAAGGAATAGGATGATCCAGAAGATCAATGCCTGGCTCTGAGCCTGGTGTATCCGACAGAATTCTGGAGTTTTAGATCATGGGTCAGTCTACACAACACCAGGGCCTGCTGATGACAGATGGATCTCAGTGGGGAAATGCATCTTTGTGGCGGAGTTAGCAGAGCTCATTGAAAGAGCTTTTAACTGGATTTGAAGGGGGAAGGGATAAACCCAGGTTCACTAGAGATAAGCCTGGGGGCAGCACACCAAAATTTGAGGGACAGTATGCTAGCAAGGTCCTTCAGTCTGCTGTCTCAGAGGAGGGAGGGTATGGTGATTAATGTAAAAGTAAATTCACAAAGGTGACTGATGTATTCAAAACCACAGAAACACATGATAATTGTCACACTGGAATTTGAGTTTCTCTCACAAAAAAAAGGCAGCTAGCTCAATACTCCAACTGGACTGTATCTACAACAATGCATGGAGCATGGGCAAAAAACAGAAGCTGGAATGGCAGCAGGAAAACTGCAGGGAAGTGGTTGATTCACCACCCATGGAGATATTTAAAAGATATGTGTGTGGTGCTTAGAGATGTGTCTTAGTGGTGGACTTCGCAGTGCTGGGTTAATGGCTGGACCCCATGATCTTAAAAATTTTGTCCAACCTAAATGATTCTATGATTCTATAACTGAACTATTCAGTTGGAAATTATTCATTTTCATTCTCATCATTCCATATCTTCTGTTTCATTTTGTTTAGCACATGTAGATTTTTTTTTTTCTGGTCAATGAATATGTTTTGTTAGAAACTGTTCAGTAGATGAGAAATTAATGTCATAGCTAAAGCCTTCCAGTCTCTAGCTTCAAGTTCAAACAGTGAAAAATATTTGAGGCAACTTTCTTCATAAAATTTGGCATCCAAGTGACTTTGAGGATCTTGACTGGGTACACTAATTATTTTTCCTAGTGATTATTTCTAAGCAATCTCTGAAAAGAACTGGTTATCTACTCGGCAGAGACACTAATAGGAAACCCAAAGAATTAGTGCTTGCTCAGGATGGGAAAAAACAGAGCAAGAACTCGGTTCCTTCCTGCTCTCAATTTCACCAGATATTTTTCCAGTGTAATGCAATTGATTTTAATTCCACAGTGTTGTGGCTTAACTCCAGCCAGCAGCTGGGCCCCACACTGCCACTTACTCACTTCTCACCATTAGGATAAGGGAGGGAATTGGAAGGGTAAAAGCTGGAAACTCATTGTTTTAGATAAAGACAGTTTAATAGGGAAATCAAAAGCCATGCACACAAAGTGAAACAAGGAATTAATTCACTGCAGGCAGGTGTTCAGTCATCTCCAGGAGAGCAGACACATTACATGCAACAGCTACTTTGGAAGACAAATGCAATGACTCCAAAGATTCCCCCCTCTTCCTTCTTCCTCTCAGTTTATATACTAATGTCATATGGTCTGGAATATCTCTTTGGTCATTTGTGGTCACCTGTCCTGGCTGTGTCTCCTCCCAGCCTCCTACTGACCCTCAATGTCATATATGAAATTTGAAGGTTGGTCTTTGCATATCAAGTGTTGTTAAAGTGTTTTTAATCAATTCCCAGTTAATTACCCTGGTTAATAAAGTTTTGCACTCTTTTTTTAATGACCTATCAGCCCAGATACCGATTACCCAAGTTTTTATTAAAGGATTATGCAGTTCCCAGTTCAAAATCCCTCTTTCCAATGGATTTTTCCAGGTTGTTAGTTCCAGTTTAAATACAAAATAATGTTCTGAAGGTTTTATGGCAAATTTCATATTTTTACATCATTGTTGACTGTTCCGAGAATGTTTAAATGATTGTTTTGTATTTTTACAAGTATGTTTTATGCTTTTACAAATTATTTAAACATCTAACCTAACTTTCGAATAGGCTCAGAATCCCCGGTTCCTAACTGCCCCGGACTATTTTTAGCTATTGACAGTAACCCTGCAACTCTGAATTTCAATGAGGGGACTTTCCCACCTTTGGAAAACAGTAACATCACCCTCTGGACAACAGCGAGCCATTGGTGGACTGAGATTATCTCACCTTTACATCCCACCTATCACCCTGGACCATGTGGGTGGGCTGTGGGAGGAACGGGGCGGAGCTCAGGCACTCTAAAATCGGGTGCACAGAGCCAGAAGGGGGCTGAGCCGATTGGAATTCACCGTCGACCGAGATCAGTGCTGAATACAGGCCAGCTTCCACAAGAAGTCAATCATAAATAATTGACTTTAGATTAACTACAGTCACCTCAGCACTGCCAGTATTCCTTTCTGGTGGTCAAGAGCCCTAAAGGGCCAAAAGATTTCTTGATCGCCTGCATTCCTGGGGCCCTTAGACTGAGCCATCAGATCCCAATTTTAATTTTTAACTATTTTTGTTAATTTTCTTGCTTTTAATAAATTTTTATTTTTATTTTAAGAAAACAAGAGTTGTCTTGTTTGTCACACCCAACCTCCTTGCCAGTGTGGCAATAAGAGAAGCAGAAAAGGCTGGGGCTCTGTGTAAGCCCTGCCCAGCAATAACAAAAACATCTCTGTATTATCAACGTTGTGTTCAGCACAAATCCAAAACACAGTATCACTAGCCACTATGAAGAAAATTAACTCTACCCCAGCCCCAACCAGTACCTATAGTACTGAAATTACTTTTCTATTTGTGTCACAGAGCTGAGTCCTGCCTTACATGCTGTATGAAACCGAGACAACCTGTGAAGCTCTATTGTTGAAAGCTCAGGCAGTTGTATTTCTTCTGTTCATTGGCTTTAGCTGTTCTGACCAACTGTCATAGAAGTGAAGATGTTTTAGCTGTTACTATGGTTTTAAAAAGAAATTCCCAGGGCTTAAAAACAATAGTATCTAAGTGGTACAAATTACCAGCCTTGCCATTCACACCTTACCGAGGTAATGAAGTGGAACCAGGGTAAGTTACCCTCTGCTTCTGTTTGGCTCTAGACAGTTTTCTGCGAAACTAAGTTAACTGGTCAGCAGCACATCTGTTCTTCTTGTGATCTGTGATGCCTGTAATTGCCCATTGCAAAAATATAAAAGCATTATTTTAAGATGACAATTGAGAATTTGCAGCAGATTACTGGAGTCAGCGAAAGCTGGCAGGTCATCTCTGAGACAACAATTTCGAAGGCTTTCTTATATTCCACTTCTGGCTGGTATCTTGGAAGAACAGAGTGTCCATGTTTCAGTAAGACATTTTGGGCTCAGCCTTACACGCTGGAGGAAGAAAATTTGTAGTGATTCTATAGCTTAACAGGGATAAAAGACAGAGGCAGTGTTTCTTAGGTTTGTGGTTTTCCAATAGGCTAATTAAAATGCTGATGTGTGTCAGAGTTGAGTTCAGTTTTAGCAGTGTGCTAATAGCAACATATTAACATAAAACTCTCTCAGGAAGAAGTCAGCACTATTTCTAAGATTTAGAAATCTAAGCAAAGTCAGAAGAAATTTTAATTCATCTGCTTTTAATGTTTGGGGTTTTTTTAAGAAAAGACTATACTTTATTAATAAGGCATATTTTCATGTAATGTTTCAAAACCCATCTTTGTTGTAAAAATTTTTGTGGTTATAATAGGGAATTCTTGTTGATACAGGATTGGGTTTGAGGGGAATATTTGCTTTTGTTTGCTTGCTTTGCCAGTATGGATCCTGGCAGGGGGAAAATACAGAAAATGAGAGGTCATGAATTTTCAGGGGTTTATGAGGTCCTCCTAGAGGAGAAATATTAACTTTCACGCTTACAGAATTTTTTTCCAAAGGTAGGAAATTATCTGTCTCTTCAAAGACAAAATGTATTTCCAGGAGTCTCAGCAGTGACCTGATTTGAACAGGTAAAGCTGAAACTATAAGAAAATTTATGCACATTGATAACACAACTTTGCCCGTTAGGCACTCACTTTTAGCAAAAAAAAAAGTTGGACAAAAGCTGAGAATAAATTATTTCAGTATGGCTGTGTTACTAAAGAAAACATCATAAAATAAATAAAATATTTGGTCTTACTCACTGCAAAAAGTATATGCTATATTATACAGGCTGTGACTAATCCCCTTGTCTCAGATGAATATAAAGGCAATATTTG
Source organism: Lanius collurio (assembly GCA_020086605.1). Classification (NCBI taxonomy): domain Eukaryota; kingdom Metazoa; phylum Chordata; class Aves; order Passeriformes; family Laniidae; genus Lanius; species Lanius collurio. The sequence goes on along the minus strand of JACBWW010000012.1, from coordinate 26,642,784 downwards.
TCTTATTCACTGTAACAACTGAGAACCAAGTAAGTTTGAAAATGGAAATAACTATAACCATTCCCTTAGATCTGTGTTTCTTGTAGGAAAGTAAAAGGGTAGCACGTAAGTTTGACTGTCACGTACATGCACGAAAATTGCTAGGGCAAGTTAAACTGAGGTGATCAAATCATAGTAATTTTTTATGTCTGCTTTAGACTGGTTTTCACAGGATAGGTCCAGGTCCAGTTGAGGTGTAAATTTCATCTGTCTTCTAACTGGTGGAAATCAGAAATCACAGATCGTTGTCAGTCTGGGAAGCAATGGATCTGTGAGGAGGCTTAGAACACTGGGTTGAATTAGAAGGTAAAGCATGTGCTAAATAAAAATTTTCTCAGTCAAATAAATTACTTTAGAAACTACTAAAACACTTTTAAGAGACTTTCAATTAAAGTGCCAGTGAAAAGACTTTTCTAAAAAAGTGGGTTTCTTTTGACTTTTTAGAACAAAAGCATACCTTTGGAAGAAGGTAATCTGGTTAAATCACCCTGCACATCCCCAAAGCAAGGACAGCTTCTAACTTTAAGAATCAAAATATACAGCGTTTTGTGGCATTTTTAGAAGTACATACATGTTGGGGAATAATCCTTGCCTGTAATTTATTATTGCACTGTCTGGTTCTCTTTTTGTCTCCATCCTACTGGCTTTAGTGGTAAAAAAAATGAAGAAAAGGAAAATCTAAGACTTTTCTCATTATAGTAACTGTAAAATTATACTTTCATTGTTGTAGCATATACTTTTTATTTAATATTTTTGTTTTCCTCTGACTTTCTCTATCCCAAGGTTTTGTAGATAACTGAGATAGTGGTGGTTTCAGCTGTTACAGTACATGGGCTGTGGGTCAAATTATATTGACCATGTTGTCACTCCTTGTTTCCGTCACCACATTCTCTCACCTCAAAAAAATGGAAATAAAAAAAGATAGAAAAAATTAAGTCTCCAACCTTTAAGAATATAGCATGTAGCTTGTTAATTGCAGGGAAGTTATTTCAGAACAGAAGACTAGAAGGTCTCAGCAGTTCTTCTTGATAATAAATCCAGGAAAAGATAAGACCAGCGGCAAAGTCTTCAGGGGCATTTGTAACAGATAAGAGAGATGTAGCAGGCAGTGAGAGGCACCTTACAAGTATGGTGGAAATAGCCAGATGAAATTTAGGACAGAACAGAAGAAAACTCTAGTACTCCCTACCAAAAGCAGCCAAAATATTTTAGAGGAAAAGATAGACAAAAAGTTTTGGGATTTGGCCATTAGGAAGACCTGAGTGACTGTTAGCAAGAACTAGCTCCTACTGGGTGCTGCTCTCACAGTTTAAGACAGCAGCGAGGTGAAACACAGGAAAAATATCAAGGATTTAAGTGACCGATTAAAGAGGAAGGATTGTCTGAACAAGGCTTGCAAAAACATTGTATACTTTTAGAAAGGTAAAAACAGGCATTTGTGAGATAGTTTCTGTACCAGAGTTGCCGAACCAGCAGTCCTCTTTTCCAGGCTTTTTTTTTTCCTATGGCTCAAGGAAAGTAGAGCTTGCAGGACAAGAATTGAATAGAAACCACTAGTTAAAGCAGATGTTAAATGACAAGGGAACAAAAAACTTCAAAGGATTATTTTAAACTTATGTAGAACATACACTGTATCATGTATTTTGCAAATAGGCTTGCCTGAATACCACAGAAGAATTTGTTCGATCACAAAAAGGAGAAACAGTTCACCTAATTTCCAAGCAGACACTCTGTAGCATCAGAAGCCACACAGAGTACAGCATCTCGTTACAATATAAATCTTTGCCCCCCACCCACTGATGCTCCTTTTTCCAGTAATCATTTGTAGTGAAATTCCAGGGAGAACAACTAATAGAGTCACAGCAGTACACCTGCATTATAACAGGAGGGGACTGTGATTACTGGAGGAGAATTTAAACAACTCAGGATTATGTGATGCCCTAGCTGTTCTAGCCCACAGAAAGACCTCAGTGGACTTACGTAATTCTTTCAAAATCACCCACCACCCACAGTATTCTTCAGTTCTCTGTGTAGAATAATGCACTGTTGGCTCATAAAAAAAAAGGAAAAGGACTGGTACTGTTCCAATTAGAGGGGCTTGTTGTCAGTTTTGCCATCCACTGATATCCAGTATGACAAGAATATCAATATGACTTCAATTGAACTATCACACTGTGTATCGGGGCACATTATGCAGTAATAAGAAGCAGACTGGATGACATCAGGTAGGGTTTGTTCTGCCTATGCTTTGGAATATTGGAAGAGGGCAGCTATTCAATCAATACTTGTTCTTTGTAGAACCTGTTGACCAGGAAAGTTGCAAGAGGCTTTATAAAGACATAAAATATAGGGGTACAAGTGTCTACTCTTAATGCCGTGTTATCCATAGTGCAATTTGGACTACTAATGATGCATATAAATGGATGTTTCCACCTCTTCTCATGAATGTAAACATAGGCTATCTTAGTAGACTACAATTAAAATTCCCCTTTTCACCTGTTAGAAAAAAAACCCCAAAGAAACACCTCATTGGAATAGAAGACGAGTTGACTAATGAACCTGACATGAAGATCGATATTAATAGGAATGTTCTCAGTACACTTCCCATAAGATCTGTTGAAATTTTTGTGAAAAACAGAAAATTAAAACAATATTGCAGATATTCTTTAGAACTGAAGCACTATCACTTGCTAATACAAGGTAAAATTTATATATTCATACTCTTGGCTGATTTTATATTTCAGCTTTATTCTTGAGTTTCTTAATGGAAAGATCATGACCTAATGCTGATCAATATATATAAAAATTGATTCATGTCTAATGTAAGTCTCGTGCAGTCTAAAAATCAAAGTTGGAGGGCAAAAAAAGGTTTTTTTGAGAGGCAGAATGCAGAAGTTTAAATTTGTCATAGCGAAAATTTGTTTGAAAAATATACCTATAAAGCAATGAGGGCAGAACAATGAGATAGAATTCAGAGCAGACAATAGAAGCATACCTTTATTTTCCTTTTAAATTTTATATTGAAGTGAATGTACAGTATAATAAGCAAATTCCTGTCATGGCTGACTAGATATACAGCTGTGCCATGCAAATTTTCTTACCAAGTTCTTACCTGAGCAAGGCAAAGCTGGATTTCTGACTGCTTGTTTGGCAGTCATGAAAGGCCTTGACAGGTTCTAGTTCCTTCCGAAGGCAGTTTTCTGCCAAAAAAATGGACAAAGGAAAAAAAAGCCAACTGATCCAACTCACCAAGCCTCATAATTTCTCCATACCTGTAAGACTTTTCAACTCAATGGCTTTATAATTGGTACAATGTCAAGGACATATCAGAACACTTTCTATACCCTGGTATGTTCTTCCTCTCTAGTAGCCCATCAAGAGCTACTGAAAGATCATGAATCATTTCTGTGTAGAGCTTAGAATAAAAGATGTATATAGAGGTGCAATGACTTTCAAAATTCTCTAGTCTTTCTGTAGGGCTGTCTGATGAAAGGAGATTTGAAATCACTCCCATTTATATCCTTTTCAAAACATACTTATTATTATTATTACTGAATTCTTAGTGATTTCCTGCCATTCCCAAAATTTAACATCGCAGCTCCTTAAGCAATCCTGTTTTCAGCAGAGATTTGGACCCGAATTAAAACAGAGGCAAAAATAATACCCATGTTTTCTTCAGGTCAGTCTACTTCTAGATGATCAAAGGAAATTATTATGTGGTAAACAAGCAGACAAACCACCATGCAAGAAGACACTCTTTGGCCACTCAGGACTGAACTAGATGTTTATGCTTATACAGAGGTTGATAAAAACCATCCTGGAACTGCTCCCTAGCCATTTTTCTACCCTTTCTCCTCTGTTTCTGTTTATGAAGTTAGGTGATAGCATTACACATATTAAATGTGCTTTAGTTTGCCATTGACATGATGACAACTGAGAGCTCTTCTCTGATTAGCAAGAAGGATTGGGAATGCACTCATGTAGCTGCTTTGTGCTGAAAGTCCCAATCTCATCTTGCAAGATCTATTTCTGAGCTGCTGCTGACTTAATTTTTCCAATCCCTAATTAGGGCTCTATGTGTATCTTGCAGATTAGAGGCAATTCTCCCTCCATAATTCAGCATTTCAAGGAATATTTGTACCTTCTTATTTATCTCTCAGAGAGGTGTTAGTGATACCTTCAGCTTCATTGTGATCTGCATGTACATTTCTTCCACTATCCAAGATTTAAGTTTTCTTTAGTTTAGTTCTGATTCTCTCTGTGCCTCCAGCTATATACAGCTAGTGTTTTTTCCAGATCAAAACGTCATTCCATTAAACCTTCATGCCTTCCATCCCATCAAAATATTGATGAATTTTCCCAGAAAACACCCTAGGAGCTGAATACATGCCAGTTCTGCTTGCTGTTTTTGCTGGACTGAAACTTTGAGCTCTGCATGACTTTCTGCCTCAGGTGGCTCTTAGTGGTTTGGATTTTCTTATGTCTTCAAGTTCAGAGCACTGACCATCCTCCATAGTATTATTGTGGACTGGTTGATTTTCTTTGCCTGGTGAACTCAAAATGTTTCATGAGGATTTAATTCTGATTTTTTCTGTAGTAGCTCCCAGATATTTTATTCTGCTCACAGACTCATCTCCTGCTGGGAACACATCTAGTCCTTAAAAATTGCTCTTAGGTCTCAGTTCTGTCACAGACTACCCTCTGGTTTCATCTTCAGTTTGTATTTTTCATTGTTTGCAGCTATGTGGTTACCATACTCTTCAAATTTCCTTATAACAGTTGTAGCATTTATTTCGTTTTGTCTGAATTACATCAAAATTATCAGGCACATGGAGCACTTCAAAGACAACAATTCTAGAAATAGGGCAACCTTCTAAATTATTTCCTCTTTTGCTGGCATCCTAATACAGATGCTTGCAAGCACAGCATGACAGGCTATTTAAAACTTCCTGAGAGTTTTCCAAATCTCCAGAGAGTTTTGATTCCAATGAAGCTTTTAGTTACATTATTCTTTCACTCCAGCTCTTTTCTTGTTCCATTTTACAAAGACCAGGAGGTGATCAGCAATCATTCAGAGCCTACCACTTCCACTAGAGTTCTGCTTTATTCTATTGTTTTTGCCAGCTGCTTTGTGCACAGTCAGAGGGAGCAAAGAAACAAGGACTCTTACTATGCTGTGAAGGAACACACAACTGCTGGCATGAAGGAAAAGGTGACAAAAGTTACTGCGAACTCTGAAAAAAAGCAAGCAAGGAATGGCAGCTCCCAGTGAGCAATGGAGAGGGCAGGTGCTCAGCCCTGGCTCTGACATGTGCCCTCAAATCACTAAAGCACACAGATCTTGGTGTCTCTTGTTTCATGTACATCAGATCGTTCCTTATCTGAAAGGCACAAGATTTGCAGTTCATGCTCTCATCAATTCCAAAAGAGCCAGACATTCAGCTGGCGCCATCAGGGTCCTGTGGGCTCTAATAGCCCTGATCAGCCACTTCCCATGCCCTTTGACCATTGGTCCAGAAGCCTTAGTTCAGTTCAGCTCAGCACACCCACTTCTTGCTTAGATTGAGCCACAGGAGGGCCTGTCTCTACTCTTGAGTCTGGCTTTGTTTCCTGGGTGAAGCTAGTATGTGTGTTGTGGGTAGCTGCCATCTAGCCCCATGTTCTGGATGGACCTGGAACCCTCAGTGCAGCCTTGTTTACAGCCCTATCTCCAGTCAGACCCTGGACATGGCTGGTTTCCTCAGTATCCCAGAGGCTGTTGATGGACCTTGTTTCAAACCTCTAGCTTTGCTCCTTTAGTTTGAGCCCTGTGGGATGGTACCTTGTCCATGAGATGCTGCCCTGCTCTGGGGTCAGCCATTGTTCCTGGCTTGGCTCCTGTCATGGTGTAACCCTGTTCATGTTGTTCCCTGACAGCTACAGCCTCCTCCCTGCCTGCAAAGAAGAGCAACCTTACAACATGAAGGCTCCTCATGAAACAGGCAAGTCAATGCAAGGAGTTTTATCTCTTATTACATGACTTTATTTATTCTGGATCTATGCAGGGGCCATATCATGCAAATTTTCATCTGTGCTTTTTCAATAAAAAGATATAAACTTGCCACATTAAGTAACCCAGGGCCAGACTGGCTGGTCTGTACTTTCCCACAATTATATTGGAGGAGAATATGTTCTAAACATGTTCAGCTATAACACTTCCCAGATGATTTGTGCTGAGCTGAGATATAACAAAAATCAAATTAGCAGAGGGCTTATTCAAGGGAATCAGGAAGGCAGGAGAAATTCTGGGACAACTTTCTCAAATGCAAAACTTTATTCTGAAGTCCCTAGAGTAGACTGTCAAATCTCACTCCACAATCGTGGAAAGGGAAGAAAGCAAGCCGTTGTCCCTAATGTAATAGCATCTGCAGAAGCCATGCTACCAGGTGAGAACAGTTGATAGGAAAGACAAATAATACGTAATAGGTTCTTCTAAACGTAGTGGGGAATGACTGCAGTCTGTATAGTTGCAGTATACAGACTTCCCCTGTAACAGTGTCGTGCGCAAGGCTCCTGCTGGGATGGGTGCTTGCCCAGCAGGGAGAAGTCACAAGCAGTTAAACAGCTGTGCAAGAAAGCAAGGAAATTATACTTCTCATTTCAAATATCACATCTGAACATTTAGTTACAGAGCTACCAGAAATAACAGCACACAAAATAGCAGTGGAATTCTGCATTTAAACACATGATTTTCTGCTAATAGGGGTCTACAAGGAAGTTTCCTATGACATGTAATTAAAAGCAGTTAGCCAGATAGACTGCTCTTACAGTTACGACATCTTACCTGAGGCTTACCTCAAAGCCATGTGAAAAACTTCAATGAATGCCAAAGGAATTCATAAAGATTTTCTAGTCTCTAATGTAGGAATGTATTGGACTGATTACCTACAATATTGTTGCATCAACATAGGGCATAGGAATTTTCATCTGATGATAAAATCTGTTAATATTTCTCTAAATCATTGGTTGATTCAGCCTTTTATCATAAACTACAAAACTTGATCAAAGAATGATATTGGTAGGTTTTATTTGTGGTATTTCCCTATGTATTTGTTCTCTAGTTGAGAAGTTTGGGAAATTCAAACTTTTCTGTTTCCTCTCTAAGATAATATTCATCTGAAAGAAATTTTTAATTCTGAGTTTGAAAAATAAACATTGAAATTTCTGTGCATGATTTAATTTAAGAACAGAATTATAAACAGTCCTGTCTTAGGGCAAGAGCAGTGAAAATTTCGCTGTACCTCTGTTTTGATTTACTTTTTCAAAAAAGATAAAAACAGACAAAAAAACACCCCAACCACCACTAAAATAACCCGTGGATTACTTTTATTGGAGTCTACAGATATTAAATAACTGTAATCTACTAAAACTGTTAATAGATGTGTCTGTGTTTTATAGTTCTGCTCTTACAGGGAAATAAACGGAAGATAAAGCTGTGTAACTGTTGCACTAACAGAATGCATTTCTGAATTATTCAAGTTGAGCGTGAGATTTCATGCCTTTCCTTGTCACTGCCTATGCCAATGATCTGTTGGGTGCTACTGGCAAAAGAGGAAAACTATTGACTTTTAATAGATTTATTTATTATAAGTTATTACAAAATAGCATTGGCCAGTTGGGTGGTTTTGTCCCCTTCACTGCTTGTCTTCATAAGGACTCTCATCCTAATATTTTGGATATAAAGACACCAATTTTAGTATATAAAACTATTTTTATGCAAGTATACATGGCACTACATCTTTGGCAGTTACTAAAAGCTGCATTTTTTTAACTGAGGTCTTTCTACACTGTAGTCCACAGAAATAATCTCTGCCTCTTAAAATGGAACACAACATTATTTCACCCCATGTAAAGGCTGAGGGCTAACTTCATTCCATGGGAACTTGGTGAGGAGCTCAACTTAGGGTCCTCTGAAGTGCAAATTAAAAACTGATTTTTAATGTGGTCACACAAATGAAAAATCAAAGTATTACATTGTTTTGTGAAACTGAGTAAAGTGCAAAACTACACTTTGTATTACACTGGAAATCGGGTGCCTGAAGAGACAGCAAATAAGCTTCATGCTAACAGTGGTGAAACAGTAATACTTTTTATGACTGATTTGTTATTCTCCTATGTACCATGGATATAGACAGAAGAACGTAAGAGTTAGAGACAGGAAGATCAAAATTCCCATTTGTTTTATGCCAGATTTTGAGGCAAGAAATCTCTAATTCTTGTCCACTTCTTTAAATTTAAATTTTCTAAGAGTTCAGTGATTTTCTTTGTTTGCTTGTTTTGTTGTTTTGTTTCTTTCTTTTTTTTTTTTTTTCAGGTAAAAATTCACCTTGCAACTGAGATAACTATTAGCCTTGAAATATCTCCCAGATGAAATTTTAACACAAGCCCAAAATCAGGAAACAGAGTGACCTACTCTGAATAGGTCTGACCCTGTTACCACATTTTTCTGGGGTATTAAATAGACACATAAATTACTGGTTTAAAACAGCTTAGTATTTCTTCTGGTTTCTGAGCGCAACAATTTAAGTCATAGTGTCTCTTTAATCTGAAATTATAGACCTTTCTTATGGAGATAAGAGGGAAAGCTCAGCATGTTTTCCTCACCCTTCAGCAGCAATTGTAGAGAACTGGAGTCAGGAGAGAGCTTAATACCAAGTCTTACAGCATCACCTGCTGTTCAAAAAATATATATCAAAAAAATTAATTCGGTTTAGTTTAGTAGGGGAAAAAAGCCCACAGTCAAGGCCAGTATGAACAGGAGCCTGCATTATTGAGAGGCTGGATTGCAGAAAGTTCAGCACTTTTGATAGTCCAGGGTTTTGTTCCTCAGGCCAGCCTTTCAGCCATGGCTTGTGTAAGGCTAATGCACTGTATAAACAAAAGTTCTTCATCCCTGAGCTGAAGGAACTGTAGCATCTGGTCTGTTCTCTGCTTCCTCTGTCATGTTATTGTGAGGGATGATCACTCTGGGATCTTTCTGTCCATAAAGAACAAGCACTAGTCTAAGTGTTAAAGTCTTGACGTGGATTCTATTTGCTGTGGCTGACTGTCATCTTGACAGACAAAAATCTTTGTTTCTTTTTGTGTTAATTCTCTTCTCTGTAAAATGTGAAGTAGGCAATGCTTGGAATTGGAAGACCTACAGTTCCTAGCTCTGTCAGTTACCAACTGCTTAATTTTGGGCACTGTCGAGTTCCCCAGTTTCCCTACCTGTAAGACATGACCAACAACTCCCAGTTTGCTAAGAATAATTCAGCTGTGCATTGGGCCTTTGTGAACTCTCTAGAAGATATGAGATGTCAAAAAGACTGAGATCCTCAGGTAGCCAGGTCCTGGAGATATCTACCCGCATTTGATAGAAGAATCTATACAGTTGGTTACCTTTCAGCTTTGTCACTGAAGAAAGCCCTCCCTATGCAGAGGATACATGAAAGGCCTCAGACTACGTTATGATCAGTGGCAGTCAAGGACAATGAACCCATGAGATGGGTGGGAAGGATCTGCCTTAATGAGCACTGTTACATGTCACTATAGAGATTCTGTGAAAAAAATGTTGAATGCAATGGTTCTTGTAATGAATTAATGTGTGCACTTACGTGAATTTTCTCTTTTTAAGAGACATATAGGATAGATTTAGACAAATAAGAAAATGCAATTTTTCTGCTTTCAAAGGCTTTCTTTGCACCATGTTACATGAATTACTGTATTTCATTAGGTTTCATTTCTTCATGGCATATTGTCAATGAAAGCTTCCCATTAGTATCCCCTGTTCAGTGTTTTTAAAAAAGAAAATAAGAGTCTTTGCATTTGTTGTTGTTGTTGTTGTTACACCACTAACTAGTGGTTAAACTACAAAATTAAATATTCTTGCTGGATCCTGCAAGTTAGTTTCAAAAGACCTTAGTGTTTTTAGTCTGTAGGTGCTACCTGATGTCAGTGCTCTATAGTCAATGCCCTTGAACAGTTGTACAGAATCAAAATGATCATGTCATCCATTTCCGTATGATGTCAGCTATTAACTGTAAGAACTGCTGGAAGGATCTTTGTGTAACAAAGAAACTGTGAAGTCACTGTCTCTAATACGGCATATTTTTCATTCCATAACAGTGTTGTTGCAGAACAACATACTGCAATACTGATTTGAGGAGATGGGACCAAGACAACATAAGCTACCAAACATCAGGCCTTTATGGGGCATAAAAAAAAGATTAACCAATGACAGATTTAAGCATCTTATTTATCTTGGTGACCTTTATTTCTGAAGCACTTTTCTGTTGTCATGAACATTGAAGGTATTGAGTAAGACTATAATTTATTCATGGCTACTTTAGTCAAAGGGGATTCACTTGAAAAGCTTCCTCGCATTGCTTTTTCTTAAGGCCAGCTTATGAAATCCTACTATTGGGTTGTTTGGGGGGATTTTTGTTGACCCCTTGAATTTTCACCTTAATACTGCATTTGCTACCATACAAATACGGTTATGTAAACCTTTTCTTGGGTCTCTGAGTCCTGCATGGAACACTTGCATAGTCAAAGAGCTTAGCACTGTGTCATTGTCCCAAGTTCTTGTCTCTTGATTATCCTTGGTGCACTTGTGTTACATCGTTAAAACACAGGGCAGTCACTGCTTCAGGTATATTGACGGGGTGGGTAAAAAGAAAAAAATTTTAATAATCTTACAGCAAATATATTGGGACTTATGACAAACACTATGTATTGTGGCTGTTGTGCTGGGAAAAGGGACCTCTTGAGTAATGTTGATTCAGGCCACTCTCCTCTACATGGCAGGCCAGGGACAGACCCCTGAGGCCAGGGTCCAGGCAATGTAAAGCCGAAGAGCTGCAGGTCCCTCTAGGCTACACCATTTAGATCCTCTGGGGAGATCAAATTTCTGCCATCTGGTGACCTGCAACCAGAGGTCAGCCATTGTCTTAATGTCAATCTAAGTCCATTTTAGTGAGATTTAACCTGAACCATGAAAACACACTTCATTTCTTGCAGGCTCCCTGGCATTGTGTCCATGTACCTATCACTATTTTCTAAGTCATTAAAACAAACTTTTTTTCCTAAATGACAGCAGAAGATTTTGATTCTCTCCTTCCACCTGTGCACATTAAAGAACACAAAATAGGCATGATTCTCTTTCTCTCTTGAAAATCATTATCTACAGACAATCACTCTTCAGTCATTCCCTACTCTTAATACAGCACTTGTCTTTATACAATTCAGCACCTGACCCCCAGCAGTACAGGATGCAACTTCATATTCCACACACCTTACTTCCACTCTGCAAGTACATGTGCAGCACACACATGTGGTTCACTGGGGCTTTCACATCAGGAATCTTCTCTTTTTTCAGCAGAAATAGGTTCAAGCAAGCTCCTAGATCCAAATAGCACAAGGTTCTCCTTTTGTCCTCATGAATTTCACCTTGTGTGTTGTTGCTTGGAACATGAATAAAGAAACAGGGAAAACAGAGCCACACACCACCATAATTAAAACAGGCCTGTCCTTTTGCACCTAAAGCAACAAAACTTCATTAGGAATCTGTCAGATATAGACAGACGGATTCAGGAGATTACAGCTTCATAGGTCAGCAGGAGGGAGCAGCACTAACAAAGAAGACAGATGACCTGGGGTACTCCTGATAGTCACTGCTATATCAACAGAGGTACGAGTGTTTGTACCACATCTGGACAGCTGATACCATGGTTCTGAAGATATTGCCTGAATGATGAGTGACACCACCCTAGACAATGCACTGTGGGGCGTAGGTGGGGACAAATATCCCCCCTAAAATCTCGCTGTAATACACAGTGCTGCCTCATCCTTTGTGGTCCAGCAGGGACCTTTTTGCTGCTATAACCCTACATGTAAAAAAAAAAGTGTTACAGCAAACTATATGCAGTCACTTACTGGTAAGACTGGTCTCTTTCATGCTCAGTTAGAACATTTTTGTTATGCCTAGAGTTCTGAGAAACACACTGTAATCAAAGAGACTTGCAGGAAACTTCTCCTTTAATGATCTTGCTTCCTTTTTTCTGCTCTTCTACGATGAAAGAAATGACATTTTTTCCTAATAAGAAGGACTGGAAGCACTGAATACCACAGTATGCTGCTGCTGTTTCAGTGTAAGCTTTGTCTCATTGACAGTTGCTGTCACAAGCATCAATAATTTAAAGCCACAGACACCATGAAGTTGTAAATAATTTAAAAAATGTAATTCATGTCCATCCTTATTGCTGCAGCTCAGTCAAGATCCAAATGTTTTTATACCTCTATTTATACTAAGGAGCACACAAAATAGCCAGCTTGCAGCAGCTCCCTCAAAACACCTCCTATTGTTTTTATTTAGTTAACATTACAATATTATATACTTGAGAGGAGAGGCTCTGACATACCATAGTATATTGAAACAGCAGATTCCCCAGAAGAATGGGAATATCACTAACTCATAGAAAACCCTTAAATAAATAATAATTTTACACATACATGCCAAAAAACCCACAATAAAAGCAAGCAAGAAAACAAACATAAAAACAAACCTAGACTTCTCATTGCTTACCAGAATGTTATACAAAAATATACCAAGTCAAAGGATGATTGAGATGTGCTGCACCAAATAATTCTTCCTCAAAGAAACATTAAAATAAACAAAGCCTAGAAAAACTACCCAAAAAACCCAAACCCACAAACAACAACAACAAAAATAATTCTAAAGTTACCTGGGACTGGAAAGAGCTATACAGGCTTTTTTTCCTCTTCATAGAATTAAGAAATATTGTTTGCAAAGACATGTTATAAAATTTTGCTCAAGGAAAACTTCCTGACAAGGACTCTTTTGAACAAATTCAGACTCCTTTCCTGATATGAAGCATTTATAAATTAGATTCTAATTACTTATCAGAGTTAAAAGTGATGGAGTTAGGCAAGTCGAAGTGACATGTGCCTCTGAACCACAGGCATTAAAGTATTACTGAGATATATTGAGGGGTTACTTCTTATTTGTAAAAGGAAACATCAGGAATAAGTGCAGTTATAATGAGAATATTCCTGTCACCAATGTAATTTATATGCATTAATACTTTTGCCCATACAGGTAACATTACTGAGTAAGGCTGTGAACTTGTTCCTGATACATTTTTTTCTGATGAAGATGATGGAAATCTTATAATGTGAGCCTCCTATAGGGTTTGGGAAATGTTTTTCTGGTTAATTTTTTGTTTATTGTTTTCCTTGTCTTTCATAAAAGGAAGAAAAACTTGTGAATTTGTCTAAACATTGATACTATTGCTTTAATAAACTGTCCTGGGGGCTGGGAAACTGTCTCTGGCAGAAAGTCTTTGGTGCATCTCTTTTTAGTTGTGTCAGTTAAGTTTCTGAGTCTGCAAAAGAAAAAGTGAATTGTGTGCTGACTAGCTATAAAAAAGGTAAACTAAAACACTTACAAGGGCACAAGAAATCCCCAGATTCAGAAAGAAAGAAAAAAAAATCTTCAATGTTTCTAAAGAAGAAAAAAAATTCAAGCTTTATTTTCTACAAACTTTTTCAAAGCTTTTTTCATCCCACTTGCTCTCCCAGCACCTTGTGAAGAAAGCTTTCCCTTTTCACCAGTAATATCTCAACCTCAAAGAAGAGTTTCCCTAAACCCAACTTAGTAGGATCTAATTAGATGATGGGGATGTTTTTCATCCTGATACAACCGATTTGTTTTGTTACATTTTTTAAGTAATCTGTCCTTGGTTGCTCTTACTGCAATTTAATCCATTACCTGGCCTACTCTAACCAGGCTGTTGTAATTCTTGCAGAAGTCAGTTACAGTTTTAAGTACACAAACATACAATAAGATTCCCATCATCCTTTTTTTTTTTTTAATGCATTCAGACTTCCCTGAAGTAACTGTTCCTAGTTATTTCATTGCTTGTGCTCAGACTTTTCCGTTCAGTTTATGTGATCAAACACAGGTCTACCTTTTACTTAATACTCTTGAGTACCTTTAGAGTCATGGAGCAAAAACAGACACAATTTTGAAACAAATATCTGTGTCAAAAATCATGCCATGGAATTATCTTATTTATGCCCAATATCTATAAGGGAAGCAAAGTATGACTTCTTCAGATCTGTAAATATCTATACAGAAGAAACATAAAGTTGTATGAAGTAAGCCATATTGTGTCCCTGTCACTCTGAAAAACATGGACATCTTCCAAGGGGCAGAATGAGAAACATGCCTTAGATGTAGCCTTCACAGGCCGAGCACACCATGAATGCTAATGCCACTCACATTTCTAGTTTAGCCAGAGTGAAATTTTGCATAACAAAGGCAAACACACTTCTACAGCAGATGGACGAGCAAGACCTCTTTATTCAGCCATTACTAGTTTGAGCAATAAGAAAAATAAAACTCTCTACAAAACTCAGACTTGTGTATATCAGAACAACTTGCCAGCTTTGTGGGTGTATCCAGAACTGACCTCAGATTTCCAAAACTTAAACTAATACTCTATCCATTGTAAATTATGGGTAGTAGCCTTATGTCCTGCCCTTTTACAATTAAAAAGCTGACTTTGAGCACCTTTTCTGTCAACAGCAATTCAAGCACGGTGCCAGTGGCAAGGTACACAGTAAGTTTCAGCACTGCTTTCTTACCAGACTGTCTACCAACAGACTGAAATAAGAGACCACAAGGCAAACCCCCCTTCCAGTTTCCTCCTAATAGTATAGTGTCTGCCAGACACTATATGAGGGACACCACTCATCACTGACCTCAACCTGGATATAGAGCTATTGATCACAACTTTCTGGCTACGTCCATCCAGCCAATTCCTTATCCACTGGAGAGTCCATCCATGTCCCTCCAATCTGGAGATAATGATGTCTTGTAGCACCATGTCAAAGCCTTACAGAAATCTTGATAGATGACATCTGTTGGTCTTCCGTTGTTGACTGTTGCCATCACTCCATCATAGAATTGATCCTGACCATTATACTGGCCAGGAAACTTTCCCTAGCATTCACTGGTGCTTCATCCTGGGCTTTATCCCATCTATAGTCCAACACTCTACTCCTAGCATAGGAACATTCTGATCTTTAATATTTTCAGTCACTTCTCTGGGTCTTATCTGAGTCAGATATTAAGAAGCAAGGATAAAAGGAAAAACTGAAAAAGAGCAGGATCAAGACAGGCAAGTTCAGAGCTGGAGGCATCAGGTTAAGCATTTTGAGAAAAATGGTTTTTTACCTGAGAAACATGAGAAACTTCATCTTTGTAGATAGAGAATGTGCAGTGTAATCCATTATATTGTCTCTGTACTTGTCTACATACTGGAGTAGTTTCTCCACTTACAAAGTTTCAATAAATAACAGTATTTACCTAACAAAAACATTGCTTTTCAGAAAGTTATTTCATGTAAGTAGACTAATATTTATCTATTTCATCCATATACTGACTATGACACCTACAGGCCAGAGGAGAGCTGTGCAAAAGAGTGAAGGTTATTTTTAGGAGAAAAAAAATTGTTGCCCACTCCAACACAAGAAAAGATACTTATGATGAAATATATACACCGCTCCTGTTATTGAGCTAATAACAGTGCTGAATTCACCTCCTTTCCTTATTTCTTTTAATTTGAAGTGGGGCAAACAATTGCTTTCCTAAATCTCTCCAAGGATACCTTTAATAGCAGAGATGTAGATTAGTGAGAAAGAACTTTACTAAAGGATCGTGTAATTCCTGACAAGTCTACATTGTTCTATATAAGAAAGCACAGAACTTTAAATATAGTACTTTTCACCAATGGCTGTTGAAAAGTTACTGCCTGAAGAGAACTGTGACAGTTTTTATGTTCTTCAGACTGAAAGAGGTCAGGAAAAAAAGGAGTGTTTGCAACAGGGTCAGGGATGCTGTAATTTATGTTTGCCACTGGGTCCCATGAAAACAATGAACTTGAGTTGCCTTGGGCTTGTGAGGCATGGTGTTCAACCCAGCTGTGATTACAGCTTTGGTAGTGACTCTACAAAATGAAAATTTGTTCAGGAGGACTTGATCACATGGGGAGAGAGTCAAGGTGTCAATACAGAATAAAGAAATAGAAAAGGCATGGTAAAATTTTTAGCTGGTAAAGGACAGAAAGGTCACTAGTCTTTTTTTTTTTTTTTTCCTGTGATCTCCTTAAACATGTGTCACATTTTTGGGGAAACTACTTGAATAACACATTACATGCAAAAGATCCACTTAACACCAGTCACTGATACATGGTTATCAGCTCTTTATAATGTACAGTGTAGACATACAACACCCTTCATCAGGCATCAGAGCTTCTACCCAACCCTTTTGCTCTTTTTGTTGTGCATGGCAAATATCTGGTGTCTGTTTTCAAGGTTTCCAACTCTTCCAGTCTTTGCTTTGTCCTCCCTTCTTCCTTTCATAGAATGATTTCTGATTCTTCTTTGGTACCCCTAAATACTTCCCAATGGTAAGAGCCATATTCTGGGTGAGAAAATAAGAAGTTTATTTCAATTTACTCTGTGAAAGAAGTGCAGACTACAGTCAAAACTATTTATTACAGTGAGAGACTTCTAAACATGACTGCTGTTAATATTGCCATTACCAAAAGACAGATTTAATTATTGGATATTGTTCACCACCAACTTCATCTCCCATCTTCTCTGGTCACTCCAGATTTAATTTGGTTTACCAGAAAACAATTTTTCTCTTCTAGTCTACAGCAAGTAATTGGTATCACAGCCTCCTTTTTTTTACTGTTAAACTTTAACAAATCACTATATATATAGATATAATTAATTCCTGTTTGCATTGTATCTTTTTGAGACAATTGTCTATGGTCTCAAACCCAATTTATTTTAGCTTTCCTTCAGCATCTTGTCTAGAGATTTAATGATTCACAGTTAAAGGAAGATAACTCAGCTTTAAGACAAAAACAAAGGACTTTTGGAGATTATATTTTCATGTCCTGGGTTTATCTAAGGCTATTATTTGCTTTTATGCTCATTATATATATATATTTATGGAACTGTGTTAATTATATTTGGTTGACTTTGCATGAAGAGCATATCTCTGACAATTAGCTGAATTTTCCAAGATTAACAGATCCAGGAGTTTTTCATGCCAGTTTCTATGTCTGTACATGGAAGGATTATCACCTCTAGCAAGGTGTCCTTTTGCTGGAAATTTGCCAAAAGCTGTTCCAATATCCTCTATGGGAAAAATCTTTTTGAGGACATAGGACCTAGCTTCTGTTCATAAAGCCATATGGCAACACAGGATCCAAGTCCACAGTGGTTACTTACACTGTTTTTCCTCTCAGCCAGGGGTAATGTGGGGGATTAGGCGTTTTCTGAGTTCTCAGCTGCAGAAGTCACAATAAAGGTTTCATCTTACAAATGGTTCTGCTCTCCCCAGAAGTCCCCATGCTCTATAGCATCTGTCAAAGCCACATCATGTGTGGCATCTGCTGTGAAAACCTACTGACAGAATCCCCTAGCTTTTACCACATTTTTGATGCATTTTAGAAATGTGGTAAGCTGCAACTGAGGAAAAAATTACTGGTTTCTTAGTGTTCATCCTAGAATTCATAATCATCTTATTCCACAATGCTATCCCTACCTCAGCTGAGCTCTAAGGCTATGTAACAATTACTATCTTATAAACACCATGGATAGCTAAAGAAGAGGATGTGTCCTGTGAACAGGAGAGAGATACCAAAATGCCAGGTTTTGGGGGACCATTTTCCCACATAGTCTGCACTATGCTAAAAGGAGCCTTCAGTTGTGTATTCAGTATTAAAAAATACTGCCTGTACTACAGAAAAATGTTACCACATCCTTCTCCTGACACTTTCCCCCATAAAATTCAATTTATCTGGTGGCTACATTCCATGTTCTGTGCCCTTCCATGTAACTCTTCGTATTCTCTATGGGTAATGTTTGCTTTTATTACCCCAAGTGAAGCAAGGTATTTCCCAATCTGCCCTCTTTCTCTCTTTTATGCCACACCAGTTCTTCTGCACTAATTTCAAACACTTTTTGGTCCCCAGTCTTACGGAAGGACCAGTAGGTACCGCTGGCCCTTCATCATTTTCCCCTCATTGCTTCCCAGTCTCTGGTTAGAGGTCATTGCATCATTTTGCAAATTATGCATTACAGGAATTCTCATCCTTTAGTACTAAAATAAATTATTCATATTCCCTATAAAAAAGCATTTTTCTTCCTGATGATTAAATAATACGCCAAAAATACATCGTTTGCAATATTTTTTTCCCATCAATCATTCCATGAATTATTAAGAAATATTTATATTAGGATGTCTCTGGCACTGGTTCTTTGGGGTCAGAGAGATAGATAAATATCCTCTTAACAAAGAGTCTTGGACTGGGAGATGTGGGAGGTGGTGTTGGTTGCTTGCTGTAAGTATTACAGGAAATACCTAAGAGCTAAAAAAAAGAAAAGATTCTTGTCTTGCAATTACAGGGTGATTTCTTCTTTCCCCTTCCTTTCAGAGGGGGAAGGTGCTGCAGTTCAGTAATGAATTTGTTGTACACTGAATCCAGACTGAATCTCCAGGAGAGGGAGACAATGAATAGGCCAGTAGAAAGGATTGAAAGCTGATGTCAATTACACCAAAACCATGAAATAAATGAGGGGCTTTAGTAGCTGTTCTTCATAGCCACTTCAGCTTAGTATGCAAGGGAATGCTTCTGTTTTATTGCAACAGTAAATTTCAGAGCGCAGAGAAAGAGACAATATTGGCGTTTCAATCAGGGCAGCTTCACACACACGCAGCCCACTCAACTCAGTGTTGAAAGCTTTATGAAGGCAAGCCTGTAGGACATCCAAGAGATTACTTACAAGATTCCAAAGGATGGATTTTTACAAAATCCTTATAACACTGCCTGGTGCCCTTGTTGAAGTGAATTTGAAATACACTCATGAGCTCCTCAGAGCCTGCTGATATCAGTGTGTACATGCCTACCTACATTTCATACAACAAATAGACAAATGCTTGTTTCAAATACAAAGATAAGGTGTCAATATTTGACGGTATTTTAAAAAAATCAATGGTGTTTGTAAGGCCTACTAATAACTTTCATTACCACGTCAGTCAATCAGGAAGCAGGCTTTGTCTCTGTTGTTTTAGCTTCTAAAAGGAAACTGGAAGCATTGCACAGGAATATAGGAGAAGGAATGACAAATGAGACAAGGTTTTATGGCCTCAAGTAATCACAGACTACACCATCTTACGTCTTAATATATTTTGAGAACTTTCTTGAGAAGTTAATATTGCATGAGGATACTATGTAACTCTCAGCACTATATACTCTTTCTTGCTAGGGAAAAAAAAGGGAACTATTCCACCTGTGCTAAGATGATTCTCAGAGGACCTGTAGATTGTCCTTGGCCAAATTATTAAATAACAATCTTTAATAAACTGGAAATTACTTTGCCAAACATTGTGATAAAGGGTGCTTCTCAATGGCATCCAATAATACACGCAAAAAAAAGTTTTAATTAGTAACTTTACTCAGAAAAATATTCTAAATGTGCAATTTTTATAGAGTTCTGGGAACAGAACTGACAGTTAATTTAAGCCTATATCATGTTTATAAATAACAGGAAAGGACCTTGATATTAGAGTTCCACAGACAGGTAATACTTTAAAGCCTTACAATATACAACATGATCAGTTTGCAATTGCTACATAATTAAAATTATAACACATTTCCCATTTTGAGATGCATTTTTCACCTGAGTTGACATATCTGAACAAAGCTTCTCAGAGAAATTGATGTCTGTATGTGAGTTAGAAAGAGAAATGACTGGAGTCTGGGTTGAGGAAGAAAGAAAATGAAGTAACCCGTTTCTATAGAGGCTTTTTGCCATCTCTGTGCACAAATTGCCTCAAATCAGTTTCCCTTACATTTCATCTCCCATAACTTGGAGTTCCTGTCATGTTACCATGGAATTTGATTCCTTGCCTTCACGTGGTGCTGAATTCATTCTGGTTTTGCTTCTGTAATGGCTGCATTACTTGTAAAATTGCTTAGTTGCAATTAGTCAGCTGATGCATTGAGTCAGTAGTAAAATACAATACATAGTTTTGCAGATGTGACCTCATTTATTTTACAAAAGGTGAGTATAGTTCATAATTCTTTTTTCTAGTTCTTTGAAGAACTTTGAAGCTCTTTATTGCTATTTAAAATACGATCCAAGCATGCGTGGTGTACCTCACTAAGCCACTCATTGCTGCTTTTGGATGAGCAAATAAAAGGCAGCTTCAGGCTCTGAATGCATCATACATTTACTCTAAACTCAGGCCTGAGCTTGCAACATGAACACTGACATTTCAGTTTTCTTAAAGAGCTAGGAAGTCTGCTGCTAGCTCTGTATTTGATGAGAAAGTTCACCTTCCCTATGATTCTGCACACTAAGAACTGTACCCTGAGTGCAAACCCAAAGAAATTATCAACTACCTCCCTAGCCTCAATAGTTCTTACCAGTGTAAGTCAGGGTGACAGTGACTACAACAATTCAATGAAAAAAAGTACCTAATGTTAATTGTTTACATGGCAGTTGATTGTTGGGTCAAATTAACTGCACTTGTTTGCTCCTGAGCAAGAGACTGTGGCAATGTTTAGGCAGGTAACTGTATGTAAATTTATATAGTTAAGTCCTTTGAAATAAATTTGGCGTAGCTGTGAGAAACCTTGCTCAATCTCTTCCAGATTAGTGAGTAATGATGAAGACACACTCATGCAAGATTTCATCTTGTTTAATGGCAAAGTCCCTGTCCAGTTGGCTGCATGGCACCTGCACTTGCTCTTCAAGATAGCACCTTCCACTGACACCAATGATAATTGTAAAAGAGAAGCATACCTGTACTTGCAGGTCTGAGAAAGTAACCCACAGAAGTGGCAAAATCATATTCAAGGGAAGGCAGAAGAGTAAATCCCTGACTGTTTAGCTGCTATCACCTTCAGGTAGTTGAGCATAACTCAGAGCAATAAGCACACTTGCTCTTCCAGCATTGGTTAAGAGGATAGGACTAAGAATGGGAGAAGGAAAAGTCACTGCCCAACTTCCCTGCCAGGGATAGTGCAGTAATGTCTAACACGCCACTTGGTTGCTGCAGCAGTTTTAAGTTAAAAATGGGCAAAAGGGGCATAAACATTTTCCATGCCCAGTATTATACTGTCCTGGACAATTGCTTTG
The DNA here is from genome assembly GCA_020086605.1 of Lanius collurio. Taxonomy (NCBI): domain Eukaryota; kingdom Metazoa; phylum Chordata; class Aves; order Passeriformes; family Laniidae; genus Lanius; species Lanius collurio. Next base: position 26,621,478 of record JACBWW010000012.1, on the reverse strand, counting down.
TCTCAGCTAGCAGGGCTGCCCCCTGGGAGCCTAGGTAGGCATTTACAGGTGAAAATGGCTCTGAGGGAGGCTGTAGCTCCCTGTGGAAGGGAGTCCCAAGAGGCCCAGCAATAGCAGCTCCCTTTTTTCCTCATCTGAGAATATGAGTTGCCCAGCACCCTTTGTGCAAGCACAGGCAGCTACCCAATTATATGCTGCAGATATGGCATACATGCTGTACTGGAATTGTTCACAATCCACACATAACTCAAAAGGCACCATTTAACCACCCTTGTCATAACCTCAACCTTCCTGAAACTGTGCATTGCCACTGAAACAATTGTTTTCTCCTGGCTTCAGGTGCCAAGAAAATCAGTGCACTCCACAAGTTTTATGCCTTCCAGCAGTTCTATTCACTTCAGACAATTGGATCAGCATTGTGCAGCTGCTATTCCCACAGTTTGTCAGCATTTGCCCGAGTTTATACGAGAGATAACACAGAGAGAGCGATACGTCTCTTTGCCAAAAGAAAAAAGCTGGCATTTCTCTTCTGTGGAAGAAATGCAGGTGTGATAAAAAGTCCATGTAATCTGAATAGATATGCAATTTGCTGGGGAAATTCATAAGCAGAATACAGCATTTTTCTTGGATCAATTTCATTTACAGTAAACATTTGCATAATATGATCAAGTATTACACAAACAAAAAAGGCAGCTCTGCATCAAAAAAAATCTTATTTAAGGATATGAGTCAGAAAGCTTTGAAGTCCTGATTTATTGATGATACAAACCCAGTGAGATTCATCTCTAATATTACAATTTCAGTAGACACATGATTCAGTTACACAACTAAAAATTTAGAACTTATTACATTTTCTTGCCTTTATTGACATAACCTCTTTTTTGTTCACATGGAATTTCACACTGTAAAATGCTCATTGTCAACAGATTGAAGACAATCAGGAATACTCCTTCATTATTTCTCTGTTGTATATTCTAAAAATAGTAGTGTAGTCCCATACTACATTCTGTCCTGTCAACATTAATTTTGAGCTGGGTTGTGTATCCAGCTCATTTTGATCTCAGACATACCATCTTTTTTGTAATGTTAGAGTTGTTATCAAAGCTCCAGAATGAAAATATAGGTTACTTCCAAGGACAACAAATCTTTCTTATTTGAGTAGCAAACTAAGGAAAATGACAGAAGATAATTGTTTTGGTGTTAATAAAGTGTACCTTTTGCTCTGCTTAGTATGCAGCAGTGCAGAGTACAGTTTTCCACGCTGCAAGCCCTGAGGACATTCAAAGAAAGCCCGAGGAAAGCTGGGGGGGAAAAAATATTATTCCTTTGCTTAGCCACTTCCACTTACAGTTCAGTTTAAGCCCAACTGCTGGCAGTTCATGAAACAGACAAGAAAGGTTTCTTGTTGCAGGGGGTTGAGTTTCTTTGCCAGGATCTGAAATTGTAATCATTCTGCAAATAAGAAAACTGTCCTGTTGTGATATTTAACTATTAAAGTTCTGTGCTTTGGTTATACAAGTGAAGGAAGAGGCAGGGTATCTTCTCCCTTGAAAACACCTGTGTAAGAAGTAATGGCAAAAGGGCTATTAAGACTCCTGTGGTACTTGGAAGTGAATGTTAGACATTTACCCTTAATATATTCATAAATTTCTAGCTCTTTTTCATATTCTTCCATTTTCTTCTCACATTAAATGAGACATTTTGATCCAAAGAGTTGTTCTTGCAATATTATTGTATGTTATCAAAGAAGAGAAAAGTGAATTCACAGAAGTAGGGAAGTTATTCATATGTATTAGTTATCTTCATCAGAAGAGGATGACAGGGCTTCACTAGTAAATTGTCTTAATACCCTGTATGAGAGATATTATAGGAAAATACAGAAATGTATGTTTATTACCATGTGCTGGTAATAATCATTGATCCTAGAAGTCTATTTTAACTCTCTTGTTTAATTTAGGGTCATTATAATCTCCTATGCTGTGAGCTGCAATATTTAAAACCTCATTAAGCCTATGACCTTGCATTTAACCTGTTTGCTCACTGTTTCCTTCTCTGTGCTAGCAAAGGATTTAGGCACTGAAGGTCACCGTATTATTATTGAAATTCAGCCAGCAGTAAACGACCCTACCACCCCATGCATTGTGGGAACAATGCATGAGGAAAAGATGCACAGACTGAAGATCAGGACAGAGATGTCAACTGCATGTGAGTATGTCTTTCTTGATGCTGTTGTAGGCAGTCCTAGCAATGCCCTGTTATTCGTGATATTCACAGAAAACAGCCTGGAATCTGACCAGGCAGTAGAGCCACATGCCTTGAAAAGACTACAGACCTGACCATAGAATATGTACACATTTTAGGAGAGACTATGGTTTAAGTCTCTTTGGAAACATTGCACAATATTTGGTGACAATGCATATACTATCTTTATTAGACACCGGTGGTTTCCGTTCTCCTCATATTTTGGTAGCTTGCTCTTTTTCATTATTTTTTTTTCTCTTGTTTACTATAGAAGAGAAGTAAACAGTGACTTAAATGTTGTTGAAATTTATCCAAATACTATTTAAGAGCTGCAATTTCTTAAAAGGATTATATTACTCCCCAAGCTGGAGTTAATGAAACACGGTTTTGTCAGTCCATAAGCATTGCATGACTGGAGAGCACCTTACAGTGTAAATAGTCCTCTGCCCTGGGTCTTTCACAAGGCTTAACTCAACTCTGCCAGAGACAACAGCACATAGAAACAGAAATTGCTGCAGTGAGAATGAAAGGAACCTGCCTCCCAGAGTGGCCCATATAAAAGTCCTGGCCATGGTAATCAACCACCCTTCAAAAAAGCTTGAAACCTTGAGGTGTCTTCATTATGACAAAATCCATTTTTGTTTGAGAGATAAATTTGTGTTACAATTATCTGAATAGGAGCAATGCTTTATCTGGAGCATTATATGCAGTAAAAATGGAGCAGAGGAACACCCTATGACACTATGCTCATATATTTCACTTCTGGAGATCACTCATGGCTGATTGCTTATAACAAACCTTACTGCTAAGATGAAGCTGACAGAATTCCTTTGTAATGATCTCCCAAAACCTCTTGGTAGTAGTAAGCTCTGACTGTGTACTCACCCCTCTAGAACCTCTCCCCAGTACACCAGGAAAACAGGGAGTAGCTGCTGAGATACACATGTTCATGTTCCAGAAGTACCTTTGGTATATCAGATACCCTAAGCCTAAAATTAGCCCAGTTTTAAACTTAGATATGGCACTGGCAAACTTTACAATGGGTCAGAAATCAACCACTTTGTTTTTTACAATTTCAGATAACTTTATTGTGCAAAAATATCAGAACTGGTTTTTAGCCAGTGAAATAGTGCTGTCTTGTTTTGATCTACTGGAATGTATCTTGACAGAGTGTCACTGTAATACACAGACACTGCCCCATTTAGAACATACACAAGTGTGGAAAACATCCACATCCACACCCCGAGGCACCACACCTCACCCTCAATCCCAGCACTCCTGTCCAGGCCATCAACATAGAATCAACTTGTCTTCAAGTTGCAACTGTACTTCATATCCCAACAATGTTGCTCTATGTATACAATATGATTCACCTAATTATCTGCCCCCGAACTAAGAAAGAGAATGGGATAGGAATATAAGATTTCTTCATTTTTTTTCTCATCATTATAAGCACTCATTCTTAAACATCTGTGTGGGATGATCAACTTTGTTAAATTTAAGACATTGAAACTGAGATAGTATGAATCTGGGAAACTCACAGCTTCCCTGAGCCACGACTTGTGTATCTTTTCCAGAAGAGCAGGAGGCTGAGGAGACAGAGTGGAAGATGATAAGCAAAGGGTTAACCCAAGTTTAATAGTGTTGCTGCCATATGAAGAATTGTTTGCACCCGGAGAATTTTTGCTAAGTGTCAGTATGACCAGCTAAATCTTCTGTTGCCAGAAGGGTTTTTCGTGACTGCGCATTTGTGCATGGAGGCTATAATCAGTATTGTTATCAGTTTTAAAAAATGGCAGAGCTAGATTCTGCCAGATCGGAGTTGGAAGTGACAGAAGTGAGCTAGAAAATCAGCAGTCATTGACATGTACAGTAACTGCTGAGGAACAGATATGCAGTTGCGGCCATCCAGAGGCACCAGTGCCATTTTGACCCCTAGCACATGCATTTCTGGACAGATTTGGGTTACCTGGCAACTCGGACCTCAGCATTCAACCATCAGGGAGAATCCAAGATGAGCCAGAAACAGGACAGGCCGTCTGCAGAGCAGAAGGGAGGATGGAAAGGGAACGCAGTGGCTGCACAGTTTGCAGCACACGCTCTTTCATCTCCTGGTACCTGCGGAGTACGGGCAGGCCCTGCTGCTGCCCATGCAGTGTCCCAAACCCTGCTGTGAGAAATGTCACCAGCCATCCCCGGCACAGGAGACGGGACAGCCGGCAGTGGCTGGGGGAGCGTGGTCCCACGGGGACTCGGCCTCTGGGGTGTTTCGGCTGCCAAGGGCCCGCAGGGCACTCCTCACACGGGGGCGTTCACTGCACAGGCTCTGGCAATTGGGAGAAACAGCTTGGATTCCAGCTTGATGTATTGTGTGTTCATGAAGATTAATCAGCTTTAAATTTATGCCCATGAGGCAAATGCAGCATGCACCGACACTGTTGTATTTATGTCGTATTTATCTCAGCAGGATATTCCTGTTTTCTCTAGTCAAAGTCAGCAATGAAACACGTGACTCCCGCTGGCACCTTTCATATTAAAAAGGATTTATCATTTTAATACCTGGGTCTTGTAGAGGATAGCTTAAGGGCACGCTTCACATAACATGCTTGACGATTCTGAAGTCAACAAGGCAGAATTTTTTTAATTCCACCGTTTATGACTGAAAAGAGGATGAAATCTTCGTGCCCCGAGGAACGCGTTCTCCCCGGGGTTGTCCTGAGGTTACAATGCGAACCCGAGGCACCCACATTCCGCTACCTCCTGAGAAAGGGGCAGGGGATGACGAGATGAGGGGATCACGGCCGCGGATCCCGCCCTATTGTCGCGCTGCGTCCCGAGGGCCGCCCCGCCCCTGGAGGGGGTGCGCCCTCACTCAAGATGGCGCCTTCAGTGTCTCGGACGGCCTCTGCCGTCAGAGCGCTGCGGGTCAGGGTGGCGGCTGTGTACCTGCGGAACTTGCCCCTGTCCAACATGGCTGCTGTTCCCGAGGTACTTCCGCCGGCAGCGGCGGCTGTTTGCCCTCAATGAAGATGGCCGAGCGCAGCGCGGAGGGGGTGCGGTGTGCCGGTGGCTGCGGTGTGGGTTAGTGTGCGGGGCCGGGCGATGTGCGAGCAGCGCGGACGGGCGAGGCGAAGGAAGGCTCCTTCTGGGGAGCTGGGCATGTGCGCGGCCGTGAAATGGCGGGTCGGGGCCTGCCTGCGGCCCGGGCGATGCCCCGCTTGCCCGCCGCAGGCTGCAGGACCCCAGCCGGTTGCGCCCGGGCACCCTGGATTCCCTAAGAGCTGCCGGTGCTTCCGCAGGGAATAATGTCTGTGAATTTACGGTGATCTAAATGAATTAGTTGTGAGACCCTTCTCAAAGTTTTCGTCATATAATCCGAAAATTTCTTCTTTCCACTGCAGCAGTACTTGTAACGCTATTCAAAATACGAAGTACTGTTTCTGTTGTATAAGATTGTTAAGTATTTGGCATAACCAGAAAACTGGAAGTCAAAGGTGGAAGTATTTTCCGGTAGTTAATTCTGCAGGTGTTGTGTAGTAAATTGTGTATATACAAATATACAAAATTGTGTGTATACATATAACCTGTGTGTTTCCATGTAACCTGTGTGTATAACTTAGGGCACTGCATGGAGGCTGTGTGGAACTATTTGTCAGCTGCTGTTGGAATTAAGTCTTAAAGTTGTTTCTGCCAACTGTCCTTGTACAAGCAGTATTCAGAAACGCTGCGTCGGCGTACCTATGTGTGTCAGTGCCGTAAGATGGGAAAGAACTATCATAAATTGCCCTAATATATCTCAGAAATTACTACATGAATGATGATCTGACTGCCTTTTCTTGACAGGTGGCAAATAGCACCAAGTTCCCATGTACGGCTTGAATAATCAGCTGCATACCTGGCTTCTCTTCGGAACTCATGGTTTTTGCCAGTACTTCTAATGTGAAACTTCACCAGAGAAGAGCTTGAGAGTTTCTCAGTGTTTTTTTACCACATAAACAGAGGTCATAGGGCACTGCTATTATGTCCTGGGTACAAGTTGCAGTCAGCCAATCCAATGAGGATATATTTGACGAAGATGCAGATGAGATGTATCTATTACAGAAGGAATGGAACAGCACCATGAAAAAGAGATTGAAGGTATTTCTATAAAAATTATTTAATACTCTTTTTTAGCCATTTTAGATTTACTGACACATAACGTGATATACATGTGAATTATTTAAAGGGAAAAGTAAAAGTAGCTGCTTAAAAGTTATTGTGGCATACTTTCTTCTGAATATCAGGAAAATGTGGCAGAAATTTACATAAACATTTCTGAGTAGTCACCGGAGCAAACTACTGTTTTACCAAAAGACACTGGCTCCTTCTGCACAACCATGTTTTTATTTATAAAAGGTAGTGCTGGGTTGTGATGCAAGCTACTTGCTATATACTTGTAGGTGTACCCCTAGTAAATGTAGGGCAACAGAGCCAAACACTGCTAATAAAGAAATGTGACATGTTTGGGGTTTTGAGTGGAGTTAAATAATCAGTCAAACTGTAAGATGTGTGACTGAATGTGCAACCACAACTGGGCGTTGTGGTCTGTGTAGGTCTTTGGTTGATTTATTTTCCTAGTGAAAAATACATTTTATGAAAGCTGCTTTCCACAGCCTTTGCCTCTCTGCAGTTCTGCAGTTCATAAATGGGTTAGTTTGACAGATACCATGTCATCAGAGTGAGGCCAGCAGGGCTTCTCTGCTCGCAGTGGAGCAGCATTTGGCTGAAGAATGTGAATGGGAACTGATGTGTAGGCAGTTGATGAGGAAGAGTATTACATCAGACCTCGTGTAGTTTCCTTTGTTTGAGTTCTGTGAAAGGACTGGTTTTCTTAAGGAACTGTTTTGTGTTCTTACACAAAACCCTCTGATATTTATGAGTAGATACTGCAAAATCATGAAGTGTTATTGAAATTAGAGTTGTATATTGGGCAAAATAAATATTTGTGCTCCAGACTATTTTTCTAGCAAGGCCACCCTGAGCAAATAGGAGTTTTCACTTTCACAACTTGAAATTTTGGTGTGAAAAAAGTAAATAATTATTCTACCTAATTTTGTAATGTGGTTATAATATAAAGAAAGTAATTTGCGTTACAATCATTAGCAGTTTCTTAATGAAACCAGCCCCAATGTTAGGTGTATTTATATGTGACTCAGTCAATCATGGTCTCTTTTTCTGGTATAACTCTTAAATGGAGTGAGGTCCATCAAATAAAGGAGGAATGCTCAGCAGTTAGTTTTGTGAAAATAAAAGGATTCCATGTAGATGGATTACAGATAGGAGAGTAGCTCTCCTAAAGGGGAAGCTTGGCAGCCTGCATATCTTTTTAGATAGAAATAAGAAGTTTATATGTGGTATTGCTAAATCTATTTCTCACAAAGGAGTTGGTAATCATTAAAGGAAACATGCTTTCCTGTAGGTTTGTCTTACTTTTTTGATCTTTCTAAAAGTAGTTTCACTATTTTCTGACTTTCTGGGGATCCTTTTGGGAAAAGTAAAAAACTGCATCTTACAAGTCAGTAAATCATAATACACTGCAACAAGCATGTTTTGGTTTGGCAGTGGGGGTGTAGCTGTGAAGGATGTTCAGATATAGACACTGTAATTTAAGAGATTAAATACTTGTGATACTTGTTTAAACTTCTTTTTTTATTGTTGTTATGCATTTGTCATAGGTCCACTTTGTCATCTTGTGAACAACCTGTTTCATTGCTCTTGTTACAGGAAGGCTATCGGGATGGAATTGAGGCTGGGAAAGAGCTTGCACTCCAGACAGGCTTTAATCAAGGTTACAGACATGGTGCCAAGCTGATGATTACATGTGGCCAGTTCAAAGGAACCCTGAAGTAGGTTACAAACTCCTTTGGGTCAAGTGTATGTGGAGGGTGTGTAACAAGGGAACATGCATGCAGTTTTTTGTTTGTTTTAATTTAAAAACCAACCAACAAAAAAAAAAAACCACACACACCCCAAAAAAAAAAAAAAAAAAACACCAAACCACATTGTAAAACTGTACAAAGTGAGCAACCTGAGAATTCCCAGATCTTGAAAACAGGTAATGTCTATGTGGGTGTAGAAGTTTAAAAAAATCTCAGTTGCTCTTCCAAAATTGTCTGAATCTACATCTTTAAGCTTAATATTTAGTTCTACTGCCTGAACTTTCCATAAAACAAGAATGATACATAAATGTATTTATGATTCATAGGTACTTTGTCACTATCTTCTTCCACAAACTGGAGATGTAGATGCATATAATCACTTTTGTTGTTCACTTTTCAGTGCTCTCTTATCCTGGTGTCATTTTAATGGACATGATTCTGCTTTAAGTATGATAAATAATCTTCTTGATGTGGTTGGAAAGCATGAAGATGATGTGCTTAAGTATCTGAATTCTACTGAAGAACAGCCACATCTTGGACAAATTTTAGACTCTGTTCAGGACATGGACCTTAATCATACAGCTGGGAGAGAGCACAAGGAAGTTAAAGATGGAAAACACAAAGACTGTGGCAGCTCCAGTGAAAACATTTACAGGAATAATGGTGAGGTTGGTTCCTTTCAGTCTGAATGCAGCAATGCAAACCTCTGCACAGATCCTGAAAAGTCAACCCTTGCTTGGGTTAAAAAGCAGACTGTTTGGTTAGTAGAGCAACTAGGTTTATCACTGGATATACTCTATCATGTCCAGCAACTGGAACATTAGTTTTTCTATCTCATGGTGTTTAAAAGTATTACAGCTGGTTTTGATTCTTAGTTTGTGGGCCGTGTACAGCCTGATGCATCACTTTTCTTTTAGGAAAATCTGATTTTGATGCTTTACAGGAGAAGTAATTTTTGTAAATCTTCACCATGATTTTGGCTTGTGGCAAACCCCCTCACTTTCAGTCTTAAAGGTAACATTCACAGAAAGGGGCAATGACTAGAGCTCTACAAAGAGTTACTATACATGTTTCTGTTTTGTGTCAGGAGCTCCCATTTCACCCTCATTTTTTTCTTGGCAGCAGTTTGGAAATGAAGCTGATCCCTCTAAATTGGTCCCGTCTAATATCAAAAGAATAAATGCTCAGTGCCACGTCAGTATTTTTGCAGAATAAGCTACTGTTGATGATAGGCTGTGTGCAAAATAGAATATGATTTGCTCCTGATTCCTAGAGTGCTGTGACTCTAGTTACCTTTTGTCAGATTCATCTTATCTTTTGTAACCATGATGCAATGCACTTTCACTGTTAAAAGTTATTTTGCCTCCTTATATAGTTCTATTAGTCAATTTTGCTGAAAACACACAATTTTCTTCAAATGCAGAATTGCTGACAATTCCATTGGTTTACTTTTTAGACATCTGCTCTCACCATGTCACACCACATTATACATGCTTTCAGTCTAATGAATATCCTTGTGTTATTTTTGTACTTATTTTGGCAGTCCCTCTAGCCTAAACTCTTTCCCACATTCCAATAGTTTTTCTCAAACTCTTCAAGTAAACCAAGCTTATTCACCATCTCTTAGAATCACATCAGCCATACACACCTGTTTCTGATTATGTTGTATTTCTGTGCCAATATTCTATATTTGACTTGTTTTCCTGTTGCTTCCCTTAACTGTAGCTGTAAATTGCTCTGTTTACAAAGTTTGTTCTTTGTGAGTGCCTGTTTTACATCAATTAAACTGATTTATAATAAGTTAGGAGTTTACTTGTTTGAAGTTCCTTGTAACTCCTTTACATTGGAGATAAAGGAGTCTAGACATAGGCAAACTAAGATTTTGAACAGTCAACTATAATTTAAAAAAAAAAAAAATACCACACAACCTTGTCATACTTTGAGGCCAGAAAAAATCTAAGGCAAAAACTCCTTTTTTTTCAAAGCCTGAGTTTACCACATTCTTACTAAAGACTGTTGTCCTGTCAGTTGGCAGACTGTAAGTTTGGTTTCCTTTCACTAGCATTTCTGCTTTAGGAATAAGCAGAACTGCAGTTCAGAGTGTTGCATTGAACATATTTATGAAATAGTGGACAAAGAGGGCTGTCTGCATTAATTGTGTATATACAAAAATCATTCAAGGAACATTTTCTCAATTTAGTTAGCATAATGTTAACATGGATAAACATTAATTTTCTTCAAATGCCTGTGTTCTGTTATAGACTGTATCATGTATGTATGGGGCAGACAGTGTTGGAAGTCATTTAACTTTCCTAACTAATTTTTAATTAGTTGTTTTAACTAATTGTAAGCAGTGCCCACTTTTAGCCAACACTAGTTAAGTTTCTTCACAGACTTACTTTGATCATTAAATCACTTAAACCTTAAGTTTTTTAAAATTAAGCCTGACAATCTTCAATAAACAAAGCCAATGGGATTTGAAGATTGGGCATCTGGGATCTTAAATTTATGGTCATTCAAGGACACTGGAGTAACCAGAAGATATAGAGGAGATTAAGGCCTGGAAAGTTGGAGACACTGTCTGAGAAAAAAAACATTAAAAAATCAATAAAGGATGTGGACCAGATTGGCATGAAGAGAAAGAAGTCAATAATGAAAAGAGGATCAAATACTAATTAATGAAGAGAATTATGTAACTTAAAACTAATGAACATTAATATCTTTGTTTGCAAAAACTGCATAAATATGTGAAAAAGTTCTGTATCAGGGTCAGTGTTGAGGCTGAAACTTTGTCAGCCACACACATCTCTTGAACAAGAATAAAGTAATGGCTTACCTTCTAACAATAAAAAAGACAGTGTTAGAGAGAATCTTATTTGCCACGATGGTTTTGGAGGTTTTAAGTAACAAGACAAAATAAAGGTTAATAGATACTGTTAGACTTTCCAGAATTGGATGTTTAAAAATGCAGATTCAAGTGAATTACTTTTCCATATTTAAAAGTTTGCAAAGAGGAGATACCATTCACAAATTACGAAGTAGACTTTACTTTTTGCTTATAAAACCATTAGGTTTTTTGTCTATGATATCAGCTTCTATACTAGCTATGCAATTGTCTTCCTCCACAAAGTTTTGGTGCACAGTGAGAGGTTACTTTTGTTCCCTGTTATCACCCAGAGTTTCCAGTTTGGCTGTAGAGAGATTTTCATTTGTGCTGTCTGTATTATTTGGCTTATCTGTCGCTACCCAGTCTTGCTGACCAGCCCAAGAAAGGCTTTCTTTGAGACTATTAGAATCTGTACTTTGCTCCAGTTGTGATTCAGGTTGTTGTTCCATGTCCATGTCTTGTGTTTCACTGTCAGCTTTCACCTTGGCAGCATTCCTGAAAACAGCTCTCATGACAACTGGGACTGACATGCAACTGAAGAAGAAAATGACACACTAGTCACTACTACAGACTTTATCCATTCTTTAAAGTACTTCTGTTTTTTAAACTGTGGCTGACACCTGAATGAAAACCAGCATTACCTCTTTATGTTTTTGTCTGGTACAACCTGGTGTTACATTGTAAACACAGTATAAAACACATGTGTTGTACCAGAAACATACATAGATATACTGAAATGTAGTGCTGAATCTTTGAACTCGGGTCTGCAAAGAAGCTTTGACTGAAGTGTGGGAGTGTCTGGTCAAAAAAAAAAGTGCCTCTAGTGAAAACCAAAACTAAGAATATTGAACTATATTCTTTCTTGTTGAGTTTTATGATTGTAACCTCCATGTTTTGTGTAACACAGGTACAGATCATATCTTTTCTAAAACACTATCTATACTGGAGGAGTTTTTTTCCCACTCTTAACTTAGTTCCAAAAATAGTACCTAGTTTGAAATCAGGTTCAAAATCCAACCTCCGTTGATTTTGTTGTCCTCAAACAGCTAATAGTTGGATAATAGCTTATACCAAACCAATTAGTGCTCTCAGACTATGTTTTGAATCAGTTTGTCTTGCCTAGGTTCATGTATCACAACAACTTGCTGTCTTGGAATTTATTCAGAAAAGAAGCCAGAGACAGTTTTGGAGACATGCCATATACATCTCACTTTCCGAAGAGAACCACTGATTGCTGTTAGGTAAATGTGTAAAAAGACCTTTCCATGCTATTCTAAATTATGCTAGACATGAGACTGTCATCAGCTGGAATCTTCAGAAAAGTATCTTTTTATAAAAGCTAAAACTCTTCATTCAGTAGTCTTTCCTTGCTTCCACATGCTCTTCATCACTATTAATGTTTAAAATTTTTGAAAGAGATACTTAAGACACTGAAGTAACTTATTCCCACTATTTTATTAGAGCATTTTACTAGAGTGAAGTTTTCCAGTTGCTGAGTTTATGGCATTATGCATGCACATGATATTTCCATTAAATGGACATCTGATGTTTATTCCAACTGTTATAAAATAAAATTACTTACCGTTTCACAGCTCTTGCTATGAAGTCATCACTAGAATTTAGAGTTGGATCTTGAGGGTTTAAATGAAGGTGACATTGGACTTCTCTAGAGGTTATAACATCAATTACCACTAAGAAGGAACAGAACAGAAAAATGTTTTGAAATACTTATGAATATTGAAAACCATCCTTTCATTTTAATGTTTGAAGAGATGTAAAACTTAAGTCAGTGGAAAGAGGTTTGCAGCAATATATTTGCATGACTTGGTTTTCCTTAATATACTTAAATCAGAAATAGTAGAAGTTAGCACAATTTATTAATTAAATGCAGGGCAAGACAAAACAGGACTTGAATATTTGCATTTACTTGCTGTACTATTCTGACTGTAGAACACCTTTTAGTAAGTAGATTATACACAGTTGTTACTTTTGTGTTTTTCAGGGGTTGCACGCTGTTGATTGTAACTGAGAAGCATAGTGCAAGAGCCTAGATAGAACCAAGTCCCTTGTCAGTTCAGTAAAGAGGACAGTAGCAATTATTCCACACATACCACAGGCTAAATTCTCTTTCACAGGATGAAGGAAAAAGACAGAAAAGCTGCTGTTCTTGTGTGGTACCACTTCAAAGTAAAGCAGTTCGGAATCATCTAGAAATAAAATTACTGTTTAGTGATATCCACCACTGAAGTTGGACTCTGGCTGAATTACACGCCAGAACTTTAAAAATACTGATACGATAGTCTAATTGTTCATTGCTTTGACAACTTAGCTTATGCTTAGGGAAGTGCCAGGCCTAGGAGATGTTAAAATATATTCAATACAGTGTTAAGAATCTTTTATGATACTCCACAAGTAATGACAGTTTTGACAAGGGAGCAATAAAATCTGTTAACACCCAGCTTAAAAACTAGTTTGTCTCTAATACTCTGCCATCACTTCCAACCATACAATTTACCTTCATTTATATGCTTCTCTGAGACACAGCTGCTAATAAGAGTGTTATATGCCACTTGATGTCGAAGAATCTCTATTACATCAGGCACACACTTTGGATGGCTAAATGGGATTTTACTGACCAAGGCTCCTGCTAAATCTGATTTTTTTGAGCCCTTGTTTATGAAGTAACAGTGCTTTGGGCAATCTGGAAGAGACTAAGCAACAAAAACGGTGATATTTCAAGGACTGAAAACAGGAAAGACTGATGTTATCAGGCAATTGTACAATCTGACAACAAAAATAAATTTGGAAGAGACATTTCTAGCATGTCCATCATATCTCTGCATTTCTAGTAGAAACATAATCCTTAGAGGAAGCTAAATGAGATCCACTCTCCATACCAAATGCATCCAAATTAGGCAAATATACCCAGAGCCAAGTGGTCAGGAGTTCAAGTGACATCAATTCTTCCAAATACTTTTAAGAGCCCTACAGGTTATAGAAATGTTAGTGACCAAGACATGCTGGAAATCTCTTCTGGACAACAGATGTTTTCTAACCTCCGTCACTACTACTTTCTTTGGAGAGGTATGTTTGGCTGGAATATCTTCTGATGATTCACTTGAAGAGGAGGAAATAGTAAGAAAAATATACCACCTGTCCACATTGACAGTGATTCTGTGACAAAATTAGAAGTGCAGGATTGTGTCATCTACTTCAGGATGCCAAATGGGAACTGTCCCCTTAAGAACAGGGCAGGGCAGTTAATTTGTGGGGGTGTACATTAACAAAAGCTAGATAGCTTTTTCCTTGTGTGTTTATGGACCAAAAGGATTTTCACTTCAAGGTTAGAATGCAGTTTAGTAATTCTAGAAGTAAAATCTTTAGACTCAGAAGTAAAACCTTTTCCCACCAAGTACAAATATTTTAGGGAATTGTTGAAAAGTTACAGAGCCGTTCATGCGCATCTAATAGAACTAACAGATTAATTTCATTTTACACAAGAGAAGAGCTTTGCCAAACATTATTTTAGCAGGGTCCTAATTTACTACTACCTTCTGTACCACCACCTCAAGGACCAAGAACTAAGCAGGCAATGGGATCTACAAACACTGATAGTAGAACAGAAAAAAAAGTGCTCTCTTCTTTTACTGTCATGAATTGCAAAATTAATGTTTCCTAGCAAAAAAAAAAGTAGATATTTGAAGCTTGTCTTGTAGTTGCCCTGTACATAATTCTGGAAAAAAGCATCTTAGCCACAATTTTATATTCTAAAACTTTGCATCTAATGCAGGCTAAGTAACTGTATTTCAGTAATGTGGTTATTAAAAGGAAAGCCTTCTTCAGTTAAACAACCTTGTCTCTAGATAGCAATTGGCATCACTATTGTAACACTTTATATTTTTCTTCCTGACAGTCCCTTTGAAAGAAATCAATAGTCTCAGTGTTACCTAATTAAGAAATCTTTTGTTAAAACAGTGTGACATGCAGCATGATAAAGATCTTCAAAAATCTAGGTAAATACCTTCTTGGGGCTTGCTTCTCACACCAGTCATTAAGTTTCTTTCTTTTTGAGGCATTATGATAAAATTCTGAGCAGTTTTTAGAAGAGTAAATATTTGGGTTACATACAGACCAATTAGTATGACTTCAGCAGCCAAGCACACAGTGCTTCATTGATGAGGATGAGAAGCTCACTAACTTGAAAGGATCTAATACTGCTTTGTAAATTGAACTATTTCCTCAAGAGCACTTATATATTGTTGGGATTCTGGGAAACCTACAATGCTTTCTTATGGGGAAATGGTAATCCAGTATATATATCTTGCAGAACAGCAGAGTGTGTGTCAAATGCATGCCATACTTACCACAAGGAAACAAGATTTATTTGTAGACAAGTCTTCACTGCATTTTTCTTTAAGAGTAGACTGAACAATTAGCTCACACAGTGGAGCTCGTTTCAAGCCAGAAATCTGAATTCCTGAAACCAGGTCATTATTTTTATTAGCAATTAGGTTATGACAGTAGGTTATGAAAGCTACTATTAAAATCAAACCCAATGTTTTGAAAATACAAAAATACTAATTTTTTTCCTTATTCCCCCTTTTTGCTAGTGGGAATTTGAGGTAGAGTGCTTAACTTTGCCTGTAATTGTCTTATCTTTCTTAGAACTTTCGTGTTATGCACTGGTTGTTAAATGTTACACTTGGACTGATAGAACAGAATATGTTCTGCCCTAGAAACAACTTTTTCCTCTTATAACGTTAACACTGGGAAGTAAAAAGCAAATAAGCAGTGCATAATCACAGAAGTACTTAGTCTTAAAAAACAATTATAACATGCCTGTGAGCCTCTGTATCTCTTCAATACTGGATACGGACATTGGAACAGGCTTATAAAACTTCAGAACAAATAGAGCTGGCAAATCCATGCTGAGTTCATCAGTCAGTTGCAAAAAAGCAGGGTTGCTAGGAAAAAAAAATGTCAGAATGAAACTTTTTTACAGAAATTGCCATAACAAGGACTCTTAGTGCAAGGCCACTATCAGGTCCCTAACAGTTTATTATGTTCCATACATTTTCTGATTTGAGAAATCTTTTGCAACTTTACCAGTTTAAAACATGGTTAATGTGAAAACTGACAGAAAAGAAAAATGAGACACAGAAACTGAGTGATGTTTTTTTACAAATAATTTTAAGTATTTTATTTTGGAAAGTTACTTCAGGCTTTCCCCCCAGACGTAGAGAGAGATGAGGTGTCAGTACCATAGTAGGATGACAAACTATTTTGTGTATTTTAGGTGTAATGTCTTTCAGTCAGTATATGCTTTCTTTACTGTGCATCTATGAAGGACTTGTTTGTTGAATACTAGGAAGTTAAGTAATATTGTTCCAGTGGCTCTTTCTGGCTTCAAATCTATTAATAAATTCATAGTTCAATGCAACTGCCACAGTTAAATATGAACACTATACCTTTGAAGTCCATTTAAGAAAACCATAAAAGCCAGAGATTATAGAGGGTGTAGCTATGGAGTGCAAAGACATAAATAAAACAGAGGTTCCTGTTTCAGCAGAGGCTAAATATAAGTTATGCTGAAGTCAGTCCAGTGTTTTGTAAATCCATTTCTGTATTGACAAGTGTCCAGAGCCTCACCTGTCCTCTCCAGCTTGAGGATCTACAATTAATGGAGAAAGAGGGAGTTTGTGGAGTGCATCCGTGCTTTCAATAGTTACAACTGTTTTTGTTCCACATACTTGAGAACCTGAGGGAGAACGAGAACGGCATTATTTTCCTTGTTTTAGTGTATATCAACCCTATGCATGCAAAACATACAATGGTAAGGACTTGGAAGGTCAGGTCCAACTGACAGCTACAGTGATGTAGGCAGCGAGGAGAAACTTGTACTGACTACACCCAAAATGCCAAAGTTGCCCAAAGATGATAGCAGCAGTAGCTGAGTCAACAACCCAGAAATGGAAAGTAGTTTCCTGATGGAAACTGTGCTAAAGTGCATTACATAAACTGTTCTACTAAACTAGAATTTTAAATTTTATTTCTGAGCTTTCATTAATTTTGTTTAATGAAATGGGTACTATTGAAAACATTTTCATGTTAGTTATTTCTGCTGAAATAGCAGAATAGCTGAAATAGCTTTACCATGATTTAGTTCTGCTTCCAAAACTTGATAGGGAGAAATATAAAATTCAATGTTCATTGGGGTGCCTGAGGAATAAAAAAATAATGGTTACTACACAGGTCAATAGAGGAAATATGTTGGGTACCCTGACACAAAGGTGAAAAAACCAACACTGTAGATGGGCAAAGGGGATTCCTTGTAAGAGTACATCTCTACTTATAATACATGTTCAGTATATGCTCTGTATGTCTGTTGGTTATCTGAGAATACAGGCACAGTAAGTCCCTACAGCAGTTTTATTTATAATAGAGGATCTTTCCTGTACACAAAGATCAACTCAGTAGTGGTTTTTGATTACAATTCTTTGAATTCAGAAAAGGGAAAAGGAAAAAAAAAGGGAGAAATAGAAAAAATCACCTCCAGTTCTTGGCACCAGGTGTCCTACTTTTCCATTAAGTACTTCAGTAACTCTGTTTAGATCCTGTGTTCTAGTTCAAAACACATTTTAATTAGTGTTTTCCTGCATTGCAGTGCTAGCTAGGCTAATGTAATTTGTTAATTGTATCCTTAATCAAAAGGAGACAATGCTTTCTTGGAAGTAGGTTGTATGTCCAGTTTCCAAAACACCACAACTCTACACATGCATTACTCCTAGGACTTGGGTTTCTACTTTCCCTGTATCTGAGCTGTTTCATGTTGCATTTTGGTGCGCTATTTACTAGAAATTAAGGGGGTCAAAAGTATTAAGAGTGGCTTGAGCTAAGAATGAGGACATAACCTGGAAAAACTAACTCGAACAGAAATAGTCTCTGACCTCAAATGTGTTCATATAGCTGATTACATACAGCCATACATTTACATAGCTGTGTGCTAGCTCTGCAGTGCATCTACTTACAGCATAGATGGGACATATAATCTATTTAACTTACAAATAATATTTACTGATATATCAGTGACCAGCAAGGATACAGCATATTAGTTCATAGTGTTATTATGCTTCATAAGGGAAAACTGCAAAAATAATCCAAGAGTGTGTTTCAAGTTACAGAGGGCCATACATGCCAAGGTATGTCTATGTAACTTAATAGGCAAGATATCAGAGAAGATATTTCAAAAATCCAGAAGAAAAGCACTACCCTCAACTCTGATTTTCTGAAAATAATGAAAATCCTTGTACAATTACCAGAAGGGTTAGGAAATTCTGTTCCCCACCTATCTGTAATCCTACTCTTTGAAAGGAGAAATGAGAAAAGGAAGGAGGAAAGCTGCCATCCACTACTCCTGATCTAAAACTTGAGGACAAAATGAGATGCCTGAACAACAGAACTCTAAAAGGTCTATTTTAACTCTGCCACAGGGAGATCTAAACATGACTGCTGACCTTCAGATGCACTGTTTGCTCCCAGTGGGTGGTCACGCGGACCCACTCCCAAGCTCTAACCAACCAGTTTCCCTGGAAGTCCCTTAGATAAAGCACAGGAGGTCAGTAGATTGTCTCGCTTGGCACGTCTGTAGTTGACAAAGGCTTCAAGCTTTCCAGTGGGAGAAAACTCACTAGCCTTCCACATCCTGCTCTATAATTAGATCAGTTAACTTGTTTCTTAGTGAAATGAAGGGGTGTGGGTAGAGGTAAAGGGACAAAGACATAGACTATAAGTTACCTGTCTAGAAGAGACATTGAATAAAGGTCTTTTTCAAGGGCCTGCAAGGCAAGATATCCCTTAGCTTTCATTTCCCTGGGAGAGAGAAGAGAAAATTTGTTATTTTTGTAAGTAAATGAAAGTTAGGCTATGGATTTCAAAAGTTTTTGAGTAAAAAATAACTGCAACCTGTTTCCTGGAATTTGGTACATATCTGACAGGTCTTCTAGAATCTTTCCAAAGGCATCATAGTTCTTCATCCTAGCCAAAAGAAATAATGACTATCACACTACTAAATGAGATGGAAAATAACTCTTTTATATGTTACTTGCTAGAAAAGGCACCATTTCAGAGTGACAGAGGCCCCCTCCTTATCAGATCAACTACCAGTACTGATTTTAAATTTTCTTAGAAGATACCAGAAAATGTGAACCTTTGGTTTTGTTTCAAGAAGCACTCTAATTATAGCTGAAACAGGCACTGAAGAAGGCACTGCTGAAAGCAATAAATGTACATGAAACACAAATTTGACAGCTCATCAGTTGCAAAATGCTTTTCCTGATGTTCCAATAAAGCTAGTCATGTAGTACTACTTCCCTAATACCATCCATGTGTACATTGCTCTTTTCATTATCTTTTCATTAAAATATCATAACTGTATTAATGCTGCACTTCACAACACCATGTGAGAGACACAGACCTTAAATACAACTGATAGATACAGGAAGGAAGGAAGGAAGGAAGGAAGGAAGGAAGGAAGGAAGGAAGGAAGGAAGGAAGGAAGGAAGGAAGGAAGGAAGGAAGGAGTGGCTTGGTTTGTAAAGGAATGGTTCAGACTGCTCAAAGCCCAGAACTCCTGCAGATTCTGACTTGCTGTGACAGCCTGGACCTCTGTTCAGACTAACCCACCAGGTATTTACTCATTTGCTTAAGTAGATTTTACATGAGGTTTACAAGTCTTACTAGACTGTGGTGCTGTAGTCACACAGACAAGACCTTCATTCCCTTCCTATGCAGATATGGCTGCAATGTGTCAGCAGAGACAAAATAAGCCTGCCTGGACTTTGACATTAGGACAAGCCCTTTCAAAACTGGAATATAAACAAGTCACTCAGCTCTCCACTGTCTCTTTCCAGCTAGACTTGTGGGGAAGCAGGGAAAAAGGAGGGAAGCAGGCATGCGTGGTACAGGAACAGACACAGCACCAGCCTATGCATTAGCTGACAGGTTCATCTTGATTTTATAGTTACTATGAGACTTACGGGAAACATTACACATATAACAAACTGCCCTACAACCAAATAAAATACTACACCAAGAGGTGTAGAAGGGATACCTGTGCTTTGTGACAAATCTTAACAAAACCAGAAAGGCAGAGAAGTAGCACCCATAGTACCAGTGGTAACTATATGCCAATGTTCAGAGCCAAACTGCTGGCATTAACATCACTGGAAGGCAAAAATCTACGAAAATACAAGTTCAAGCTTTAAGACATAGATGTTTACACCCATAAAGCTAATATAACTTCCTTTCTGAGGAAAAAGAGGGCTGGAAAAACTGATGATATGTAAAAGAGAGATGAAACACTCAAGATCAATGATTATTCTTTCCCTTTTTACCTTCCCTTTCTACTATTTTGCCACAGTACTTAAATAAGAATCCAATTTCCTAAATATACTCATTATTATTAACACCTGAAATCTTGATCATATTCACTGAAGAACTTCTAAATAGACTTTTAAAGTGATGGCCTGACCTGGAACAGCAAGTATTCAGACAGAACAAAATGTGGTATAAATAAATAAATAAACAAACAAACAAATAGTGCCCTACTTCTACATGAGAAAATTGGGGTCACATCTCCCCCTATATATTTACAAAGAAACTCAGGCCATGTGACACCACCTTGCTTTCAATGTTGTAAGAGAAGCCTGAAGGACATGTAGTTAAAATATTTGCATAAGGACAATACAAAGACTGTTTAGTATTTGATGGAAGGAGGAGAGGAAAAGCAATACCTAGTTCATATCTGTAAATCTGACAATTCTGAATTGTCATCATCTGTGCATTACCAAAACTATAGGTCCAAGTAGTTCCATAATTCTTGCAATCAAGACAAACACCAGTATTCCAAGGCTGTGTTTGACTGGCAACTGGAGCCAGTGTATTGGGGATTACTCTCCACCGTTGCTCCACTGAAGCAGATGCATTCAGTGGAATTACTTGAGAAATAAATAATGCCTGGAGTATCTTTTTAAAATTGTATTTGCTACAGTTTTAGCCTTGAATTTACAACTTGGAAGCAGGTAATAATAGTTACAACTTCCCACATATAATGGAATCCAAAAAGATGTCAGTTCTTCTGTTGTTTTCTGGATTCATATTATTTTTCCTGATTCTCCTTTTTTTTTTTCTTCCCCTCTTCAGTTTTTACACTGGAATGCTTCTAGCATCAGGAATTCCTTTCCATTCAACATGAAACCCTACACATGATTCTTTACCTTAGAAGATGCACCAAGTCATCACAAACCTACAGGAATAAGAGACAGGAGTTTCATCTTTCTTGCCATCCTTTGTGACAAACCTTTTATAAGCATTTCATTAGTAATGAAAAGCTTGATCCCCATTACTTTTAAGTAGCTGAATGGTTAGCATAAAAAAAAAAATCTCAACACTCAAAACCAAGACTAACAGTGCAATAAAAAAAAATTGCTATAATAATTGGAAGAAAAAAGGCTCCATGAAAGAGGATAAAATTAACAGAAATTGTTTTATAACAATAACAATATAAAATAATGGAAGTATTCTTTCCAGGAAAAAAAAAATTGCATCTTGGCCATTTTTTCTTTTGTTGGTAGTGCTAGAATTCTCTGAATATGCATTTCCATTCTAATGATATTTTCCAGCACTCACTGATCAACAGACCTGTGCTGGTTAGATGAACAATTTGAAATTCCAGGGTTAACTTCAACTAAAAATAATGGACAAAAATAACTCCAAGGTAATGTAATAATTTGGATACTTCCTGATAAAAAAAAGAGTTTATGTTCCCCAACCCTCAACAACAGCTTGTTATATCTTTGATCTGAAGGGTTGTCTGTAACCCTGTAACAACTGCAGAACATGATATGTGAACTTCAGTGTGATATTCTATTAATAATTTAAGATAATTTTTTCTAGAAAAACATCTCCACTAGTATAAATACATATACTCCTAAAAAAGTCAGAAGGAAAAACAGAATAGCTCCTAGATATCCATTGAAAATGTATATTGCACTACACCTTGGTAGGAAAATATTTTAAGCCTCTGTTATTTACTACATACTGGTAACACTGAAGTATGAAGATAAAAATATTTCTGGATGATACCAAAACATTCTTGGAAGGTGGGCCTGTCAGGTGACTTTAACTGTAATACTTAGCACTAGAGTATTTATTATCTGTAACTGAGTTATTTATTATCTGTAACTGAGTTGTAAGTTTAGGTGAGCGATTCAGATGCCTAAAGAGGTAGCTAGTGTCATGCATAGGCTTGCAAGTGTGACAAGACCAAAAGGAAGTCAAATCCCTTCCGACATGGCAGCTGGAAGCCAGGTGGGAGACTACAGGGTGATGAGAGACAGAGAAAAATAATTTTACCACAGGAGCTTCTTCAAAGTGAGCCAACTTTACATCCATCACATCTCCATCCTTCTCCAGCTGAATTTCTACATAAAACATGGTTGATGTTATGTAGCAGGCAGTCCCACTGGGGCTAACATGAACAGTAAGTCTGAGGAAATAAAGGAAAAAAAAAAAAAAAAAGCTTGTATATCCTGTCACTTAAGAAAGGAAATGAGTATAGTTCACTCGGTCGTGGGAAGAGACACCAGAGATGCTTCAAAAATAACTCTTCCTTGCCTCAGATTCTGAAAACTATCCAACCAGGCATGTATTTGTGCTATGCTCTTTGCATTATCATGTTGGTCTGCTCAAAACTATTAACTTCTGCCTGCAGCTTTGGGATGTAGGCATTTATGCCCTCTCTTTACCCAACAACCTCCCCCACAAAGGGCTAATCAAAATAGGCAAATACACTCCATTAGAACACTGAGCTAAAAATAATATTCTTGACAAGCCATCCAGATATTGCCCTCTGGACTTGAGGCCATGCTTGCTCATTTGCATTTATTCACAAACAAACTTACCCTTTTTGTCTGGATAAAAGTTCCAACGTGTTCATCACAGAAAACATGGATTTAGCTGCAAAAAACAGAAATGAAATTTAATCAAACTGCAATGATCAAGAAGTAGAACCAGTATTATCTTGCTTTAAAGGATATTATTTACATAATGAGAAAATAGCATCTCTTGAATTACTTCTTTTTAATGATAGCTATTAGTCTGTGATTAATAAGTGCTGTTCTGGGTAGAGAGTATTCTCAGGCTTTAAGAATAGCTATAGCCTGAAGGCTTAGCCCAAAGACAAGTTGCAAGTCTCTTGTCTCTTATCCACCTCTGTGTTTGTACATTTGACCCCTTTGTGAAGAACATCAATAGAGAAGGACTGGTAGATTGCACAGAATATTAAAAAATATACTTTCAGTTATTCAACAGCTCATTACCATTTAATGTCCTCTCTATCTTCTCCATGCAAGAAAGCAATGGACCATCTGGAGCATTACTGACAGACCTCCGAAGTGGGTTTTCCTAGCACATTTGTTAAAACAAGAGACAGATTCTTTAAATTACTAGCTAAGAGACACAGCACACAGATACCCTATACAACAAAACACTGGCTATTTGTTTTTGTCAAACACAGAAGTTGCCTACAATTGGAGCTATCTCTGAAATGGCAGCACTAAAAGAATTTGTGAAGTCGTTGTGCAGTAATTACATACCGGATGCCTTTGGAGCAAGGAGCAGCTTTCCATCCCCTTTCATTTTTAGCTGATCACTAGATGTGTCAGCTAATTTCACTGTGAAGCTAGAGATAAGCTAAGAAAATACTTGTGCTTTTATTTTAGAAAAAAATCTGCCTGAGTAAATAGATCAGTAAGTGCCACAGGAGTACTTGGTTAGGTTGGGATACAAGTTTCAGCTGAAGATATTCACTTCAGTAGCAAGCAAACTCTCCCATTTTCTCTTCAAGCTCTTGTCTGAAAACTTGTTATACTTCACACTTCAATTAATAAAGAACACTCACTGCTGAAGAGTTTTCACTTTGTTCAAATTCAGGACATTGTTTTCAGAGAAATGCTTCAGTTAAGCATTAATAAAAAGAAGCATGAAAACAAATGGCAATTTTTATACCAAGCTTACAGCAGTTGTGCTAATCTACTCTTTATGAAGATGATTGTTAAATTAGCTACTGGAAGGCCAGGAAGCATGGAATCACTTAAGGTATATCACAGCAGTAAAATGTCTAGATAGCAGATTTCAGACTAGTTTCTAAAAACAGTATTTTCTCCCAGTCCTATAGGCAATAAATTGTCTTTACATACCATGAATATGGTAACAATAATGAATGGATGGCAACTTAAACTAGTAGACAATCAGTACAAACTCCTGAATAGTTAAAATAATGCATGAAACAACCCCTAAAGTGTTAAAATTAGGCAGGAAACTTTAAAATCTATTGTCCTAAGAAAAAATGGGGAGCCAGGCTACACTAGGCACCAAGTTTTTCTTGGAGTTATCTTTTGGTTGGTTTTTGATTGCATAGGGGTTTTTGGTTGGTTGGTTTTGCTTGTTGTTTTTGAAAGTCAAACAATTTTTTAACTACCTTGGAAACATACTCTTATACTACATATCTTTCTCTCACCTAACCTGTGATTCTTACCATGCAAAAATAAACAAGTTTCAGAGTTTCAGTCCATGGCCTTTGTTGGTATTTTAAACGTAACTGTTCCATGAAAGTATTTGTAGAAATAGCTGTCACAACACCTGAAAAACATGTCAAAGTGCTCTAAATATAATGGCAGGTATTTACATTGGCAACAAGAAATTTTGGAAGAGGATAAATGTAAAACCTTGCTAAGGTAATAGATGTTATGCTTCAAAGAAGGAAGTAATTAAAAAAATGTTTTACTTGAATTTTGCATATACAAACATCTAATTTTTGTAAGATTTGGACAGAAAAAAGGGTAAGGGGAGATTTTTATAGGCAAGTATTCTCAACATCAAATACAGATATGCAGCCCAATCTTCAGTTTGTTAAACAATTAAGCTTTCTTTACCTATGCACAATTTCTTATGTGTATTCTTAATAAATACCAAGGCTTTGCCATGGACTTAAGATATCCAGATACACCCACACAGAGCTCATTAAAGTTCACTTTAGTTAGAGATAAAAAATTAGAGATAAATTTTTATGATGAGGGTGTTGAGACATTGGAACAAGTTGCTCAAAGAAGTGGTAGATGCCCCATCCCTGCAAACATTCAAGGTCATGTTGGACAGAGCACTGAACAGCCTGATCTAATTGAAGATGTCCCTGCTTATTGCAGGAAGGTTGGAGTAGATGGTCTTTAGGAGTCCCTTCCAACCCAAACTATCCTGTGATTTTGCAGAGGATAATCTCAATGCAGGGGTGCAACTTTTTTTGTTGTTTGTTTTTTTGGTCATTGGGATAGCAAGGAATGAGAATGGGGCTGGGAAAAGGAATATATTCAATTCACCATCTGTCTCCTTAGAAATATTCTTTCTGGCCCTATACAGAATCCAGATGTACAAAGAAAGGGGTTTTTTTGCTGAGATGTGATACTTCCATAATCATTACTTCCATCAGGAAAAATCCAGGAGTGAATTTCCTAATACATCAGTCCGAGACAAGTAGGAAGTCTCCAAAGTTATTAATAAGAAGAAATTGAGTCCCGCTACATGCCACCCACTTTGCTCTGCCCCAGAAGCAGAAGAAATATTACAAAAGGGCTTGACTTGGTGGCCACAACAGCCACAGAGATTTGTCCCCTTTGAGCCAGAGGAACTGCATGGGGAAAGAGAGACGGACTCGGAGAGGTACGTCGATACCCTTTGCATACACCAAGGAGGTATAGTGAATAGGAGCTGGCAGAAACTTCCTCCTGCAGAGAGGATGACAGAGAAGCAATCACAGTCCTCTATAGATCAGGGCACTTCAGCCAGCTGGAGGAAGGGGAAGCAGTGGACCCCACCCAGCTCTTGCAAGCACACTTGCTAGGAACATGCCCCCACTCACCCATGCCTTCATGCTGATAGGAGGACTGCAACTCACCCTGTATCCCCATTCACACTGCAAGAAATACAGCACCTATAGGGGCTGTGCAAGGCAAAAGTCTTGCTCCTTCAAAAAACTGGTCCCCAGGGGTTAGTATTTGAACTTGAGGCACAGCAACATCACCTCTGCTACTTTTTACAAGGGGTACCCTGTTAGCCATGTTCTTCCACATCTAAGTCCTAAGGAGAAGGCGTAATGTCTATCCCCATCTTTTCAGAAGGTGCAGTATTCTCAGAGACTGAATTTAACTGGGGGACAGAGGGAGTGGGAGGTATGATAGCAACAATCACTCAGCAAAACAGGAAAGCACTCCAAAAGGGAGTTTTTAGTCGTGCTTTTTAGTGTAAGGAATTTTAAAAAAAGGCATCTATAATGTTTGCATTGTATTTGTGCATCCTTTTGTGGCTACCTCAGGTTGCAGTCTGCTTGTACATAGGAATCAGTGCACAATGGCAGTGTGAGTTTCAAGGGTTAATACTGGACCTTTGTACAGGCACTAACTTGAAATGTGGTTACTGGGGAATGTCAAGGTCTACAGCAAGAAGAGCACATCTCCTACACATCTCCTACATAAATCCTGTTTCAGGATACCTCGTAGCAATCTTTCTGCTTTCAGCTGTTATCTGTCATGCTGCAGTACCTGAAATAGTCTCATACCACATAAAATAGATTATTTTTGACTTCTTTGTAGAAATCTGAGTAGAAACTAAATAGTTCATTGGCCTCACTAAGATTACAGAAAAAAATTAAGCATGGGCTTAAGAATCCCAGGAGAAGTATATGTCAAGCATACTAGTTAGAGAAAGTCAGTGCAGCTGAGGGAGTTAAATGGATTTGCATTTCAGCTTTTCCAAAGAAGGTGAACTGTAATTTCAAAAGTAAATTGATGATGTAATTCAACACTTGTGGCAGATCATGTTTCTGTAAATTTTTTTTTTTGTGTATGCTATTAAATATTCATTTGCTTTTTAACCTGACATTAGCAGTGACCATAGCTATAATCATGAGCTTTACCTGTGAATTAGTGCATGAATTTAGAAACATGTTTTCAGCATTTCTAGGGAGTCATTTTAGATTAGGTTTGTTTTAACAATCTATCAAAATGTTTTCTGCTGAGCAAGAACATGTACTATGGCCCATGTAAAATAGGTTGCCTCAGTCCAGATCATAGGAATGGGTATGTGCAAATACGACATACCACAGCTTGGTATTTTTGTGGCATTTTTCATAAATGTTTGTGCAGAGCTCTTCAGAGTCTCTGTGATCTTCATACTAACTCCAGTGGTTTGATCATGTCCTGAATAAGCAGAAAAGTAAATTATTTGCTGACTGTTTTGAAGAGAACACTTCCTAAATAAAATGGAAGGAAACATGCCACAGCTTACCTTGTCTGCATAATAGCTGTTCTGCAAATAAACAGACAACTAAGTTTAATTAGTCACAGTACAGTATGGCTGATTGGCCTGATTAGGCGGATTTTTAAACACAAAAAGCCTTTTTCATTGTGCTCAAACGTATGTATTTAGGAAAATGAATTTGCATCAGTTTTCCAGGATAGAGACAGTGCCAAATTTTCATAACAACACAAATATTTCAAGACAATTATTAGCCTTCACATAAAATTGCAGGATTGGCAAAAATCACATATGAGAAACAGAAGCTTAAGCATTGTCAGAAAGTTCCTCAGAATAAGGTGCTGTTCCACTATTCAGAACTGTTGCATCAAATTACTGCACTCAAGAGAAGAGTTAAGACTGATGAATAATTAAAAATGTTCTAATTATAGCTTCTCAGGCATATTAAATACACAAATGTTTAACTGGGTCAGTTCATGGGGGAAAAAAAACCAAAACAACCAAACAACTGGACATGCATTATCATGAGTATAGAAAATAATCAGAATTACCACATGAATCCTGCATGCCCATCTGCTCTGGATTACTCTCTCTTTGACTGTTCACTGAAAACTGCTGCTGAAAGAATCTTTCATGTGCACAGTTACTAAAGATGTTGTCCTCAGAGTAAATCCTCTTTGGCTCTCAAATAATTGCAGGTTATCTTATTCCTTTTTAAAGGGCATGCTTCTTAAGGCACCTTTTGAGAAATTAATCATTATTACTACTTGGTTTATTTTTGTCACAGTTGTCTGCATCTTGCTAAATGCCTAACTCTGTAATATGCTTCACAATGCATGGCCTGGGCACATTGTGTTTCATATGAAAATAGCATTTTGTAATTTCATAGTTCTAACATTTCTGAGGATTTTTCCATTTTATTGAACGGTAATTTGTTTTTCTGAGAAAGAATCAACATATTTCTCATTCATATTATTGCATGAATTCAAATATTTTTTTCAGTGAAGATACTCTAGATTTATTATATAACAGAAGAAACCTTGGCTTACTGTTGATACATTTTAGTGACAGCATTTTGGAAAATATGCCATGATCAGTGCAACACTGGTGGGTTTTTTTGTTTCTGGTTTCTTTTGGCATACTGAGGGTTGCTTTTTTTCTATTAATCCTATATCTAGTCTTGATTCTTTTTCAACTAAAGAATAAAATCAAAATAAATCACCAGCAATATATCTTTTCTGGTCTTTACTGGAATTGCATCTTTCCAGAAGCCCTCAGCTGAACTACTGACCAGAGAAAAGAGTGGCTACATAACAGCCCAGAGTAAGTCTAAATACAGAATTGGGGCCTGGGGCAGTCTGTGAAAACCAGTGGTTCCAGTTAGAACTGCAGGATGTGTAAGAGATGTTGCTGTAATTATGAGGTCAGAGCTAAAAGTGTGTTCTTTCACAAAGTGCCGTGAGATTTTAGAGTGATCAGCAGTGATAGAGCTATAAAATGGGCACGTAACTGGAATATGAATCAGTGTTTACAAAAAATGATGAGCATTCAAACAATTCCTTTATCTATCCTAGGTGCTCTTCCATCTAAGGCAGGATAAATCCAGTGCTGCTTAACTTTCATAACATATAGCTTAGTCTGATATGGTCTATAGTTTATGGCTTTACAACCCATAAAAACTACAGTATACTTTGTCATCTTTCCTTCATCATGTCCACAGTTACAGAGTGTGAATATTTAGGTTCTGAGAGTAACATCAGAATGTTGGTGGGTGCATTTTATTTCACTACCGCCATATAACTGAGCCAGTTTTATTTCACGACTTACTGAATAGCACTTCTGGCACTCAGTCTGAGACCCTCAGCATTGGCAGGCTTTGACTATTTCCTACTCCTTCACTGAAAGTGATTAAGATCCTTCAAAGCCAAAGGCTGTATAGACAAACATCAGAAAAATAGGTTCATAGCAAATGACCATGGATGTAGAAACACATCGACACAGACAGGGCATATCTTTTCCTCATAGTCAAGATAAGGCTAACATTTGATTTCTGCCTGACATTAGCATTCTAATCTCCAAGTAGTTCTTGTCTAAATCTTTTCCCAAAGGCTCTGGACCATGCGACCACAATTTAAATAACCTCATGAATCAACATGTGAGGGCTGCCTTCACGTGTGTGCATTTTCTCTTTACAGGGTTTCACAGGACACCATGATTGCTATTCATAACTGAACATTTGTTGCTTTTTCTACATCTCTTATCTTCCTAAGAGTCTTCTGATCATTTTTGTAACTAAAATCAGGTGATGCACCATCCTTCATGTTCTTTACTGACATCAGTCAGCAAAAAATCAATGGAACCCATCACTTGAGAGCTGCCACAGCTCTCCTTCAAGAGACATAAACTGAATGTAGCTGACACATAATCTGCACAGTATAGCAAAATTATGCTGAAGGTCTACATTGAAAATGTTACTGGTAGAAGATGGGGGGTGGAGGAGGAGGGAAGGAGAAAGGGGAGCTAAGAATTAGTTGAGGAGCTGAAAATAATGATAAGCACTGAGGAGATCACAGAGGTAGTGAAGAGGTGTAATACAGAAAGAGAATAATTGTGCTTAAAGGAGCTTTCCACTAGTATGTCTCAAAGCTAACCACACAGGAGCCAGCTTTATTATCTTGTTTTTCCAGACTGGGATGCAGAGAGATGGGGAGAGAAAGTGACTCCTGAAATGCTGGCCCCAGAACTAGAAACCAGACTGCAATTTACCTGACTCTACTCTAGCACATCTCCATTAGAAGTAAGAATGAAACCAGCAATGAAAGAAAGAGGTGGAGAAAGGGACTAGAAAATCACAAGATATAAAAGATTTTGTATATAAAAAAACTATACAAAATTTTGTAAATAACAGAAAAATGAGATGAGTTTAGGTCTACTTTGAGTTACTTGAAACCAATATTGGTTTGGAGATGATTGTTCAGCTTAAGTGTTCTGGCTGAATATATATCAGGATATGGATTATATAACATGTAGACCAAAAAAAGAAACAGCACTCAGTGGGAAATACTGATTTCAATAAAATAGCATGTGGAAAGGACACCTTTTTCAGGAAAGGCAGTACCATAAAGAAGCTCAATCCCAACAAATGCCAGTTAAAGATATTACACCAGTGCCATGCAGATAGGTACTCCACATAAAGTACACATTTTACATCACTCTGTGTTGGTTAAACAATTTGACACTGCTTTTCATATCTCATGTTTTAAAACTGAAGCTAATTTAACTATGAAGACTTGTTATAAATATATGCAATACACATTCAATTATACATTTTAGATACTTGGTAATTCCTAAATTATGTTCTTAAAAATTTTAAAATGTTCTTAAATCTTTTTGTCCATTTTTATATATTATGAACCAACTTTGCTGTAACCCTCGCCTTTCAGATTTCCAGGTTCCTAGTCACCTACTAGAATGATATAATTTGTCCTAACTCTATTGAATGACAAGATGAATGACTGCAAATTCATGATGACTTATGTATTCTTTGTTATTCAAGTCACTTAACCTTACTTTCTCTATAAGGATGATGCATTTGGGGAGGAATCTTTTCAAACTGATAAGAAAGCTGTAAGTGTTAAGAACCATGACTAGCTCAGATGGAATACTGAGAATAATGTCATTTGGACAGCTAAAAGAGCTAAGGAAATGCAAGTATCTCATTACCCAACATCTTATTATAGTCATCCCACCCTGGGTTTTTTAGAGTGCATGTATTTGTTTGCAAGTGTAGGGATATACAGGTGACAGGTTTGCAGGCAGTCATAGATGATGTGAAGCTTCCAGGAAGCTGATAGATTAAGATGTCCTTGCATTGAACAAGAGTAGAAGGAACAACTGTCCACACAACCTTTGTGTGTTGATTTGTAGCATTCCAAATGTGTACCAAATTGCATATTTATTTATCTGTGCACATCACAAAAACATTCCCCAGGTTGTACGTGCTGAAAAAGCATAGAGAAAGAAAGGCTGTGCCTACAGAGCTTAACCTCTAATTGTAGAAGAGAGATAAAAGTTGGGATGGGAAATGGAGGAACTGGCCAAGATTAGAGCAAATTAATGACACTGTGAGGTTATTCTGTAGTTTACCCCCAGCTGGCAATTAAGTACCTTGTAGCCCCTCACTCACTCTGTTACAGTAGGATGGGGGAGAGAGGCGTAGAACCAGAGGGTGAGAAGGCTCAAGGGTTGATATAAAGACAGTTTAATAGGGAATAGCCAAGAGCCACGCATGCAAGCAAAGGAAAACAAGGAATTAATTCACCACTTCCCATGGGCAGGCAGGTGTTCAGCCACCTCCAGAACAGCAGAGCTCCACCATGTGTTACTTGGGAAGAGAAACGCCATCACTCCAAATGTCCCCACTCTTCCTTTTTCTTCTCCCACTTTTTATTGCTGAGCATGACACTGTATGGTATGGGTCATACAGCACATCCCTTTGGTCGCTTGTGGCCAGCTGTCCCAGCTGTGTCCCCTCCCAGCTTCTGGAGCACCCCCAGTCTCCTCCCTGGTGAGGCAGTGTGAGAAGAGAAAAGGCCTTGAGGCTGTACAAGCACTGCTCAGCAGTAACTAAAACATCCCTGTGTTATCAAGAGTGTTTCCAGCATAAATCCCAAGCATAGCCC
The DNA here is from genome assembly GCA_020086605.1 of Lanius collurio. NCBI lineage: Eukaryota > Metazoa > Chordata > Aves > Passeriformes > Laniidae > Lanius > Lanius collurio. The sequence goes on along the minus strand of JACBWW010000012.1, from coordinate 26,589,385 downwards.
CACACTATCTACTGTGAAGAAAATCAGCTCTACCCCAGCCAAAATCAGCACAGAGTAGAACTAAGATTTCATTCATTCCAATCCAGTAGTCTGTCACCTAAGGCCTGGAGTTGTACTGCCTAACAGCAGGCACCAAAATAAGCTTTGTCACATCAGATTTTCCTGCCAGTTTTCAGAGAGAAACAGGCACACTTAGAGGGAGATCTGACCACCCCTACCAGTAGATACAGCACTGTTTCAAGGCAGCCATCCCTCTCGGTTGTGTGAAGTGGGAGCTATGTCCCAAGTCTGCCCTTCAGCATGCCAGTCATGTATCTCAAGAGTAGGAGGTCCCTAAAACCTGCCTATCCCTTACACAAAAGCACAGAAAAGCACACAAAGTTAAACTTCAGAAGCAGGAGCATGTTAATAATTAGCCAACTACTTAACATATTCTTCATTGTTACTTATGTTATCTCACAACTGGTACAAACTGAAGGTGGATAAAAGCTTCTCACTCTTTCCTTTTATTAAGGGGTGATTCTCCTCAGAATACATGTGAATTTGGGCTGGGTAATTTCTTTTCAACTGTCGGGCTACTTAGAAACTCTATTACATTACAAATACATTTTACGCATCCTTATGCATTGGTAACAAAATGTTGTCTAAAACGTTTTAATACAATTGTGCCACCAGTCTAAAAGAGAAGAAATTAACCATAATACCATGAAATCCTACCTCCATGTATCGGTTTCAGTTCAGCAATACTTCACAACACAAAGGCCCACACACCCACAGACCCAGCAGACGGCAGGGTAATCAATCTGGGCTGAAATAGGAGGGTGCCCTCAAGAACCAGTATGTGGTTTTGTTCCTTTTCTCTTTTGTCCCTTCGAAAAATTAAGTCTGTCTCACCCTGGAAGATTTATTGAGCACTTAAAGGAAGAATGGATGTTTTATGCATGATGAGATGGTTTTCCAAAGAATGTGGTTCATTTATTCATGTCAACAAAAATCTGAGATAGAATTACAGTGTTAAATTATGCATACTTTAAATATAAATTGTGTGCTACTAAATGTGTGCTAAAGTAAAGGGAACAAGCATTTTTTGTGCTGTGGGAATGAAGGTTACACACCAATGTTTTTCCTAAAGATTAGGACATGTTTTGTCTGACATGTCCACAGTATCTTTAGCTTTTTTAAATACATGAAATCTTTGTCAGTTGATTTCTTACCTGTGT
>JACBWW010000012.1:25811005-25894647 GCA_020086605.1 Lanius collurio | reverse complement strand
TTTCTTTCTTTCTTTCTTTCTTTCTTTCTTTCTTTCTTTCTTTCTTTTTCTTTCTTTCTTTCTTTTTCTTTCCTTCTTTCTTTCTTTTTTTTTTAATTTTCTTTTTATCTCTATAGATACCTACAAATACGACATGCGCTCATGCGCACATACATATGCACACGCAGAGAACACACACGCACACATGCACACACAAACAGTTTTGGCTGACAAAAAATGAAGGCCCTGATTACACTGTTTAAACATGGTTCTCGCCATGAAGGTGCTAACACACTATCCCTAGCCAGTGTGACTGGGTTATATTGTGCTATCTTTTTTCTTTTTTTTTTAATTTTTCTTTTTTTTTTTTTAACAGACTGTGCTCTCAACAAGACCGGGAGCCATGTTAGTTCTTCTTTCCAGGGGAGGCATTTAGAAGCCTGTCCCATCAGAAGGTGGCTAACTGGGGCTTGGTTTGGCAAACCTATGAGAGTCTGAAGCTTCAGGCTCAGGGTTATCAAACTCAGTGTAAACAGGGCCTAAAGGTTTCTCCCATTCCCTCTTATCATCTTCCCCTACCCAAAGACAGATGTTGTAAGTTTAACATTCTTTTAAATATGACAGCGAAAAAATTTAAAAAAACAATAACTATCTACCTATGCCCTATGGGTTGGACCCTTCAGGTTAGGTGTTGACACTGAAAATTAGGCCTTACAGGTAATGCGCAAACCCATTAAGAGTTGTCGTGCTAGAGGGTGGTGGTTGAGAAAGCCAGTATCTCAGCAAAGACTGTATTCCAAACAGAAATCCAACCACAAGTGCCATTTTCTGTATATTTGCAGGAGCAATGGTGGACAGGGCCCAGGACTGCTTGCAATTTTACGTCAACACTTTTTAAGTGTATACTAGCACTTTAGGTTTCTCTTGCACAAATACCATTTTGAACATGTAGCCTCCCACTTGGCAGTAAGAAACAAACAATCTTTTAACATACTGTGCTTTGCACACAAACATTCATTGTTTTAAGAACAGTAAAATGAAGCCAGAAGTGCTTATACCTTGTGTACATACATATATACATACAGAAATATATACATATATATGTATATCCCTTGGACAAAGCTGTTTCCCTACAATGCGCATTTACTGTGCATCAGGGCCAAGTTTAGTTTTGTACATACAAAACAGTATGATTATGCTCAGATGGACTTCAGATCCAAGCACCTTGGATCCAAATCCCAGGGATTTTCTGGGCTTACTTCAAATGGCAATTTTCTGTTGAGGGCACTATTTGAATTTAACTGGTTAACAGATATTCTAGCCTGAATATAATCAACCCACTGACTCTTAATTCAAACCCTAACTCATTACAGGTGAATAGTACCAACCACAAACAGACTTTTTAGAGGCTTGCACAAATGTCTTTGGTGTATGTGTCTATTCATTTTAAGGTACAAAATAATAATAATTATTATAATAATAAAAATAGCTATTTTGTGTGCTGTAGCAGTTCTTGTATAGCTCACAATAAGTGCAGCTCTCAAACCCTCCCATACCCAACCACCCTCCCTTGCAAATATTTGTTAAATAAGGATTAGACAGGTCAGACACCATTGTAGTGCAAATAGTAAACGATTAAAAATTTTTTTTACAAAATATAGAAATGTTTGAATCCAGTAACTGGACAAACATGTTCCTTTCAAGTATCTCTCACTGAAGATTTTTTTTAAAACAAGTTACTTCCTTTTTAAAAAAAAGTCTCTCTGTTTTTTTTTTCTTTCTCTCACAGGTAAACAGTTTCAAACCATCTAGGTTGCATAGTTCTAACAATGTAAGCACCTTTACAGAATGTAACTTTTATTCTTTCATTCATTTTTTGTTCTGTTTTTTTCTTCATTTTTCTTTTTTCCTTTTTTCTTTTTTTTTTTTTTTTTTGTAAGTGTAGTGCAGAAGATGAAGGTGTGTACACCTGCACACTATTGTCCCTTGATCAATGTTAAATATGTGTATGTGTATCGTGTCTGTATGTATAGAGGCATGCATATAAATACATAGCCATATATATACAAACACAAACACTTCACACCTACTCAGTTTCTCTCTAAATGTGGGGGGGAAGCGCCGGTGACTGTAGTGATCATACACGTTTTTTCAATGGCATTTTGGACTTTGTCCAAATTTCTTCAGGTTAGATGAGCTGCTACCATGGCTTGAACTAAGAGAGGGAACAGAACTTCCTTCCCCTAGTCATAACTAATGTTTAGTACACTATGTAACAGATAAGGAGCATACTGAAAGGAAGGGGAAATCCCCAACCCATACCACCATGCAGACCTATCTTATTCAAGCCCAGCTTTATGAAGTTTTCTTCCTTTTTTATAGCTGAAGTCTTTGCTGATCCTCCATGAGTCTTTTTTTTTTTTTTTTTCTCTCTCTCTCTTTTCTCTCTCTTCTGTTTTTGCTTATATTTCTGATGATTGTTTCACTCAAAAAAAAGGTTATACCATGTCTGGTCTTTCCTCTTCTTGGGCTTTGGATGCATTTTCTTCTCAACAAGAAGGGTCTTGATCACACCAGCGTCTACGAACAGCCACACTCCTCCACAATCATATTCTGTATGTCTTTTTTAATGATGTTCTGGCCATCATCGTAGTAGAGCATGGACATAGGCCGGAGCTTAGTGGGCACACAACATGATTTGAGGTTGGCAAAGGGGCTATGGCCCCGCATGCGGTAGTGGTTGATGACGGTGGAGTGGAAAGATAATGATGAACCAGATGTGCCTGCTATGTGGCTGGGACACTCTCCTTCGCAGTAGTTGGCATGATAACCTGTTGGAGCAATGATCCAGTCACTCCATCCTATGTCCTTGAAACTGACAAAGAACTGCTTCTTGCAGCAGATGTTGACTTTGCCATCACACTCCAGGCCTCGTCTCCGCCTCCTGTGCTGGCGGTCCTCTGAGTGCCGGGCCAGCATCATCAAGAAGGGCCGATGTGATTGCTCCTTCTCCTCTTCTCCTGTGAATTCTCCAGCTTCCTTTTCTTTCCCTTCCCCATCATCTTCCTTTTTCTTCTTTTTGCCCAGTAGCACCAGGCTGGCTCCAGTCTCTTGACACAGGTCACAGGCAATCCGCACATCCAAAGAGCTCTTGCCTTGGTCCAGGAGTCTCTGGACACTGCTGGAGACAGGGAAGATGTGCCAAGTGCTCTTACGGGTGTCCACTGCCTTCTCTGAAATCAAAGTCTCACTCTTTTCACCTTTCAGCCCCCCATCCTCCATATCTTCTGTTCCTTCGGAATTGCCTTTTGGCTGCCGCTGCTGCTGAAACAGGCGGATGGTGACTTTTGTCCGGCTCCGGTTGGCCTTGGAGACCTTCAGGAAGAGCCACACTTCAGCATGCTCCACCACCGATAATTCACTGCCTTCCTTGGAAATCTCAAAGTGCAACATTTTCTTGGCTGTGCCTGATTTGATAAATGGAAATAGACAGGAAGAACTTGTTAGTATGTCTGCTTGCATTCTGTTAAAGAGACTTCTGTTACTTTTTCCACAGGCATAAACTGTCCTAGGTTACCTATTTAGCTCTTTAAATTTTTATGGTTCTTCTGTTCTAACCTTCTTTTACCCCCTCCTTAGTTTGTATTTTGTGAAAATTCTCTTTTCAGAAAAGTAAATATTTGCCTGCCTGTTTGCCAGCATAATATTTTAACCAGGGCATTTTTCATAGTAACAATACAGTCATTAATGTAAAGCATCTCATGGCAAATAAGTATCAGTGGCTGTTAAGAGTTCATTTGCTTAAGCTGTCTTTGTGGTCACTGTTAGCTGAAAGGCAAAAGTGCTTTATGATGGCAATCCATATGTACCATATGCATAAAAATCTGCACCTAATAGCTCATTAGGGAATTAGGTCCAGTCTTTAGCAATTCTTTGGAAATTATGTGGGAAAGAGGCTTACCCTTTCTCCCTTTTGTAAAAAGACATCCTTCATTTGCATCTTAAAATGCGTCGTAAATGTAATTTGTTTCAAAAACAAACATATGCTAAAATATGAACCTCAGCTTTGAGAAGTTTGCAGTTATATTGTAAAGAACTGAAGAATTGCAGCAGGCAGACTTTTCATCCTGTGAGATGTTAGCTGTAGATCCTGTTCCTAATTTAACACACTGTACTTGCTGTGATTATAGTAATGGTGAATACACTGAGAAATGAGCTAAAGAACTGTATAATTATGGGGATGGTTCTCTGGCATAATTGTATCAACTTGCTGAGATGTCATGATGATGATTGTGATGGTGAGGAGGTGTTTCTCGGATACAGAGCTCATATCCCTGGCAGAAGCTGGAATGAATAATGACGGCTGTTTAATGATTTGATCACTAGAGCATGAAGAAGTTAAGAGAGAATGAATTAGTTGGGGGGGTGGTAATGATTTTATTTTTTCAAGAGAGGTACTTTTCTGTTTTCTTGACAAAGAGACCTGATGACGTCTTTTGTTCCTTCTCAGCATGGAGGCCAGGATGGACTGGGGTCACAGATTTGCAATGTACAGATATCTGGCCTTAGTGAGAAAGAAACAGTATTCATAATTATCAATTTGTCATTAATATTATTCTTGAGCTACCCATAGTTGTTTACCAGATTTTCTGTGCAGTAATTCTTCTTACCAGTGAGCCACAACTTTGCATCCTAAAACCAGCAAGTGGTGATCAAAACAGATGTATTCAGACACATACAGGAAAAATTGCCGTCATTGTAGCAAGGCTCTTTTCCTTGCTTCCCACTGCAACTGAATTCACAAGTATGAGCTCCCTGACCATTTCCCTGCTCACCTCTTCTCAGGTGAGACAGAAATAAAGTAAAATCATGAGAGACATCTACCTTGTGTTAACTTGCAAATTCAAGAGTTGCTGGTTTCTGAAGTTTGTTGGCAGGCTGTGCTGCCCTTTGAGCTATCTGTTGCTTTTAGTCTCTGTCAAGTACTGGCACTGACACGTTCAGCTTTCCCTCGTAGCATTTTCAGGTCCAAAAGAGAGACATTTCTGAATTACAGTGTCCAAAGGGCAGTGTTTTGTTTTTGTTTTCCCTCTAAGTGAGAGCACGAAACTGTAGACTTTAACTGTCACTGAGATATGGAAACACATGGTTTGTGTTAACTGCTTCTCACAGATGGCTGATGCCAGTCACCAGAGTGAGTTACATTTATTTCTCAGGGAGCTACATGAACCAGCGGGACTGTGCTTTAGAAAAGGAAGTAGCTTATAAAAAAGACAGAGCAAGCTGACCAGTACTGTGAGGCATGATGGAGTTACACTTTTTCTATTATTTTTTAATTGATTCATTCAATAATGATTGAATGGCTAATGCTGGTTTTTTTCCATTCTGGAAATCAAACTATGTCAAAATTGACAGCTGTGTTGGGGCAGAGGTCAGGTTATAGACACTAATCTCCCTCCTGACTCACTTTCAGAGCATGAGGAGTTGTGCAGTGATGCTCCTCCAGCCCAAAGGAGGTCTGGTCCAAAAGGCTGGTTGCCTCATATGCAGCAATGTTATAAAGAGTGTTCGCTATGGGAATTGATATGCCTTAGGCCTGTGAGGACCAGCCAGCCTGTGGCTTTATTCCCCCTGACTCTCTCTTCTAAAGCAAGCTTCTAACTTGTGGTTATTCCTTTTCAGTCCTGATAAATACTTTCTGAGGGGGACCTGGGCTTCAAGGGAACCTGAGGGCAGGTGGTGTGCCAAGGATGGGTTGCTGCCAACCAAGACTCTCCATCCAACCCATTCTGCTTGCTTCCTCTACCCAAGCAAACCTTGGTGGAAAAAAGGCGGTTAGATCAAGCTGCAGAAGGTGTTCTGGCACCAGCAGCCTCTTCTGAGCTGCTCTCTTTCCCCAGAGCTCACAGACTGGTGCGTAGAATAATCATGTATTGCTGGGAATTGCCATACTTATTTTGTATTCTTGAGAAACCAAGCTGGGCACAGACGGCAGTTCTGGAACTAGCAGGGGTCCTGTGCATGAGCAGATCAGCTGTGCTGGATGTGGACAAAAAACCTGATCTGGTAATCTGCTCTGGAGAAAGCAGGCAGGGTGTGCAGATCTGGCTCAACAGTGGAAGAAGCTGTATGACCCATCGAATCTGAAAAGCCAGGCAGCCCTACATAACAAAATAACCTAATGCTGTTAAATTCTAGTGCATGGTATTTCACATTCTGCTATTGCCATGCTAGTGGGAGTTGAAAATAGTTACAAAGTGACATATCTGCAACAGCAAATATTCATATTACCTTATGCACTGGCCAGAAGCACAGTGATGCAAGCACTCTTTTTGACAACTACTACATGAAAAAACAGGACCTCAAAAGCCCTCTTAAATAGCTTTTCAAATGCTCCTCTATGTGTTTGAAAGCAAAGTTTGTCCTCATTACTAAAAATACTTGAACAGTATGGTAGAAGTACATGAGTACTTTTATTTTCTTTACTTGAGGGAAGTGAGCTTGAGCAAGGTAGACTAAGAGATGTCCTTATACAGGGATAACAGCCTCCTTGTAGATTGTTAGCTACAATAACAGCCTCTCTGGATGTGTTTAGCTACATTTTCAGAAACAAACAGTAGATTAGGATTCTAAGGAAAAAGGATGCAGGAAGCTCATCTGGGCCTAATACTTCTGAATGAAACAAAATCCTGAAACCTGCATAGCTAATAAAAGGTTTTATAGCAATTAAAAAACACTTTCCCTTTCATAGGTCTTTTTAGAAGGAGACTGGGAATGGTGTAAGGTTGGGGATAAAAAGCATGCTTTCACATTAGGAAAAAATGAAGCTTTTCTGAATTCTCTCCACATTCACAACTAGTTTGTTACGATCACACAGCACAAATGGTATGAATCCTGCAGTTTTTAAGAGGTCACTGTTTTCAGACAAGCTCATTTTGAAATCAAAGTTTGGCCTGTGCTAAAACCGAATTGAGACCCTAGGATCTGGCTTATTGTGGTTACACATTCACTTTATAACAGGATCTTTGTTTCCAAATGGTTCAGTGCTACAATAAAATAAATTCTTCAAGTGTTCTGAGACAAAAAAAAAAATAAAAAAAAAGAAAATAAAAAAAGAAAATCTGTATTTAGTTTTCTCCAGATATTTCTTAGGGATTTAGCAGTCTTTCCTTTTAGGTCTGAATTAATGGTCAGGATCAAAGCTTTGGAAATATATACTGTTCATCAAACTGAAGGTAAAAGGGAGATTCCTGAAAGTGGGGCGGGGGGGTATCACTTCCATAATTACATTTCGTTTACCCTTTTGTCCTGCCTTTAAATTTGCCACAGCTGATTTGCAAGGGTCTTTTTCCATTTCTAATCATCCTGCTCCTCCTGCTTGACTACTGTGGAAAGACCCACAGCCCAACAGTGATAATACCTTCATCACTTCCATGCTCATATAAACAGCGATGTCAACAGCCTGGATTGTTATCATAGCAGAAAGCAGCTGAAAAAGGAGACAAGGGATTACTTTGGGCCCCTTTTGATTGCTTTTCCGCATTTCCTTTTCCCAAAACTTTGGAGAGGCCACCTCTCTGCTTTACCGCTGAGCAGAGTCCCTTCCAGGAGGAGGGCTGTGATGCCAAAGGAGCAGTCTAGCAGGGCAAGTGACACCAGCAAATGATGTGAGAAATGGTTAAAAATACAAGCTCTAAGAAGTAGTGCATATATGGTAAAAGGTTTAATGGAAGGAGTTACTGAATGGAAAGAAAGTGTAGCAGTATATATAGCATGGGAGTTTGCTCATATCTGGTTTTCTCTTCACTAGTGCCCGTGCACCTTTTTAGGAGAGAAACCTGAACATGCAAGCAGAAGGGAGCCTGCACAGGTACCCTCCTCTCCACCTCTGGAAGGACTGGCCAGGGCTCACGCACAGGACTCTGCGGTCAACACCTACTCCCAAGCAGCACTTGGGTGACAACCATGGCACAGGAGCCAGTGGAGAGACTGGCAGAACCCTTGAGGGCCCAGGCACAGGGGGACTGGAGGGGCAGCCCTGCATGATGTAGCTCATGCTGTGCTCGAGCAGGTACCTGCAGCTCCAGTGTGCTCTTCCTCTGAGGCTAAGGATCCTTCCTTCAGTATGGCTGGCTTTAACTATGCAGTTGAAGTTCCTATATTTGCAATTTGCAGCAGGATTCCAGATGAAGCCCTGTTAGTTCAAGCTATACACATATACTAGGTAGGGTTGAAGCTATGAAGCTATACAATTGAGAGTATCTTCATTTGAGTAAAATGCAAAGATATTTAAATTTTTCTTAAACATATGCTGTTAAATTATTAAGACTTTTTTTCATAATGAAAGTGATTATCCTTTCTGACATTATAACATGTCTTATTCTTAATTTCTCTTAATACACAGGATTTATTTTCCTTTGAAAAATGCTCATTGTGTAAGAAGGTGCTGTCGCTTTAAATTTCTATGCTTCACCGGTGCTTAATTTTGAAACGTTTTTACATTATACTGTAAGTGAACTGTTTTTCCATACAAAGCAAGCTTTTTTTTCCTTTTTTAGTTGCTAACTTTACTACTGCCTATGTTTAGATTTGGGGGAATTTGTACTGCGTGCCAATCTGTAATTACATTCAAAAGCATCCTTCCCTTCTCTTCTCATTTCCGTTCCCCAGGAGACAGAAAAAAATAGGTTACTAGAAAGGTTCCTCTAAAGAGAGTGAAGAGAAGAGCATGGTTATTGAGAGATAATTGCTCAAAATGTTTACTAATGAGTGACCACTGGAGTTAGATGAATTCTTTGCAGCGTAGAATTTATTCAGTGAATTTAGTGTTATTGTCTGGCAATTATCCCCTAGGCAGACTGATTATTACAAATGTCCTATTGCCACAATTAGACAGTGGCCATTTCTGTGAATGCATTTCAGCCTATGGATCACTGGCAAATGATTTATTCTGATTATTCATTACCCGGCATATGTGACTGTTCATCCAGGTTTCATACTTTCATTACTGCTCCCCTACTGTTATCTCTTACAGTGGGGGGAGAAATTAAAGCATACTTAACAAATACCTTATCTTTATGCTCACCTACCATTAGCTGCCAGAAAAGGGAGATTTTGTTGTGAGAGAAAAATAAACCGAAAAAGAAAATCAGGAGAAGAACTACTCCCCAGGCATTCATGGGGGGAAAAAAGCAGCAGCGGCTTTATTTAAATACCTTTTCTTGAAAAGTTAACCCAAAGAGGCATTGACAAGGTCATTCAGAATGTGAAATAATTCAGTTCTGGTGAATCTTGACTCTCCTCTGCTATTTTGTTAGGAGGGAAGCACTTTACATCCACAGCTTTGAGTTCCTTCCAAATTGAAAGCCCTTCCCCCACATGGCTTTAAATATTTAGAAACAAAAAAGGTGTTTGTTTGGTTGAAGTTGTTTTTTTTTTTTTTCACTTGATTTCTTCATCTACATCTAAAATAACTCAAGCAAAGTTTAGGGTCATTTGCACCAGTAAAATATTCCAAGGTAAAAACAATACCAGCTCTTTGTCTTTTTTTGAGAGGGCAATTTTTTGTGCATACTTGTAATAATTTTCTGTAAATTCTAAAATTAAGTGGATCAGAGGCTGCCAGTCTGTTTTCATTAAAATATTTAATTTCTGTGCACTGAGACCCAAATCCCAAGTCCATTGAAATGAATAACAGAACTTCCAGTTGCTTCCAGTAAACTAAGCTTCAATCCTAAATCAATGTTGCAAAGCTCTCCTGCATTAAATGAGAATACCTTCTTAAAAGCATATCTCTATATATAGATATAGCTAAAAGAACTCCTCAGATGAATCACTTACATGTATGCAAGGTAGATATATCCTGCACAGTGAAAAACACATGAATGCACATTCTTATCTGCAGGAATAGTGTGGGTACCAGCACAGGTATATAAGCATGTCTGCCTTGGCACACCTGTACGTAAGGACACGCATGTGCTTATATACACATACAGGCAAATACATATTCAGATATTCCCTACTGTACTTGCATACAAAACTGTGGGCCTGGCTACACACAGAGATGGACACATACATTATTTTCTGTCTCTCAGGTATGTTTTTCTAAATTTGTACCCACCTCCCTAGATTCATCTGTGCTTTCTCAGATTGTTCTTTAAACCAACCTACCCCCCTGAATTCTCACATTTTAATACAATGAAACAGATCAATACAGAATGGCTTTCCTCTTCTGGAAGTAACTTGCTTTCATTTGCAAAACTTGAAATCTTTGATTTGGTATGCCAAAGGGGAAAAAAAAAAAAAAAAAAGAACAACAAGAAAAAGCTTATTTTCTAAAAGCTGAGAAGACTGTATTTAAAAAAAAAAAGATGTGAGCAAATCATCTCAGATGATGATTCACGGTCACATTTCTCAGTACCTTGTAAAAAAATAATATTTATAATTTCTGGTCTCTCTACATTTCCAGCACTTCTAGCATCTAGTTTATCTTTTATCCCTCCGCCTATTTCCTTCCGGCATTATTTTCCTTGCACTCTAGTGAATCCCTGACTTTTAAATAAACTAGAAGAGAGAAACGAGCCCCACTCGGACCAGCTACAGATAAGCATAAAGATCTCTGGGATTCAGAATCCAATTAGGTAAAATAAGAGTTTGCAGGAAGGTTGCCTCGTGTGCAGCAAAAAGCCTTTGGAGTGTGCCCTCTCGTGGCCGTTCTTTATTCAGCATGAATACCTGTACCCTTAAATTATTTTCAAAAGACAATTGCTGAAATTATTCAAAATATATAAATGATACATCCTTTGGGTTTTTTTCTCCTGAACTGACAGCTTGGTTGTATAGGGTAGGTATCTTCTGGGAAAAGACATGAATATGTACATACATGTATCCATCTGCACATGAATGTAGGCATCACATGATCAAGTCAGTTCACCTTGAATTCTGTGGGAAGTGGTACAAAACAGTAGAAGTGGTCTAAATAGCTGGCAGATGTCTCTTTTTCTTTTTTTTTTTTTTTTTTCTTTTCATGGCTTTTCTCCTGATGATAAACCTTTATATTTCAGTATTTCCATCCTGTAATTTCTATCACTTTCTGGTGGGCTGATGTTAGCAACCTATTTCATTGGTAATTTAGTTGCCAGGATCAAATTCAGTTGGCAAAATCCCAGCTCTGCCTAATAATCTATCTACTTAAAATAATGAACGAGTTAGTAGTCAATCATATTTATAAGCAATGAGTATCTCTGTTATTGAACCTGTTGGATTTGCTTTTCACAAAATTATATGACCCATCTCCTCAAAAAAAGTATTTTTAAGACCTTGAAGTAACACACAGAACTGGCATGTCACAGCTACCCTCACAGCTACCCTCACAGCAGAACTAATCAAGGTTAGTAACTTAGTTTGATATGCAAGTAGAAAGTAATTTTCATGTTTGACTTGTAAGAGTGCCAAAGGACAGTAGGGTGCATTTGTAACTTTTGCCCAATACTCACAGTCATTAGTTTTGCAGAGATCTGTCTGGATTTTTTAGCTGTGAAAACTACCTGCCAACTATTTTGCTGATTTCCTGGACATAACTACACCTGTGCTTCAGACAAGTTTACTGCATTTATTTCCCCTCTAACTGTCTGAAGTCTGTGCTTGTTTGAATTTTGGTCTATTTTAGAAAATAGCAGTCTCAAGCCAGAGCCACATGCACAGGGCACTGTTTAATCATTTCTTTGTGTGTTTGAGAATATGGCTGATGAAAGATGGAAATACTAATTTTTTACAAAGGCGAGTAGTAAATGTGGCTTCTGAAAGGCATGGAGAAAGGCTGGTTTATGTCAAGCCATACCCAAAGAAACAAGAAGCCTAAAGTCTGATTTTGCTTTTTATGGACATTTATTTGGTACAATATGAGATGTTTTCATTCATTTTCATTGATTTCTTCTTGCCCTCTATTGAGGCAAAGTGAGTTTGACTTTAAAAGCAGGAAACACATTAACCTGGCTGTGAGCGGAACATGTTTGTTCTCCTGCTTGGTATTTAAGCTTCATGCTATTCCCAGTTCCCACAGAATGAAAACTGGAGACTGTCCCTGTGGCTATATTCTATTCCTTCTTTTTAATTCATACTTCATATATGACACACTTGCCTTTGGTTTTGCCTCACTTTCCTTTACAGGAAAAAAAATAGTTTAATATTTGACAGTCAAAACTAGCAGTGCATGAGAGGACAGGATCTCAGGTAGAGTTTACTTAAGCTGTTGCAGCATTGGCACCTGTAAAATGTGGTAGATCCTCTGATGTTAGCAAGTCACCAGATATGAATGGCTGTAGATGAAGAATATGCTTCAATTATCTGAAATTACTCCACAGAGTGGATTTATAATTTCCATTATAAACCCAAACCAGAGCTCAGTTTCTAGGTTGCTAATCGTCCCTCCCTTGTCCCAAATCAAAGACTAGCAGGTATGGGGAAAAAAGGAACAGAGCAGCCCTCCTGCCTGGGCTTCCAGGATCATCTTAGTGCAAAGGAAGAGAACTGCAGCAGGGAGAAGGCATGAGAACACAGTGGATGCCCTTGTCCTGCAGCTCCATAGCGTAAGTCCTCCTCAGTAATTTGTCTAGCAGCAGTAGGATAACGCTATGTAAATGATGCCGAATGATGTGTCAGTGTTGGTCACTGGTGGTGGGGATCCGTGGCAGGATGATTGGCCAGTGTGTGGGCAACGGAATGATTTTGGCTGCTCACGTGACCCCAAGAGCCAATGGCTTCGAGAGCTGTTCTTGGAGGGTGTTATACAGAGAAGGCATATATCAAATTCCAAATTCCTTTGTGTCAGAGCTCAGGAGAGACAATAATGTGTTTACAAATGATTGCAACTCACACAGTGAAGAGAAACCACTGTTCATGCCATATGTGTTCCACTGTGCTCAGAGCGAGCTGCTGAAAACCAGGTGGGGAATCTGACTCATGGATAGCTTAGAGGTTTCCTTGCTTTTATAAATTCATTTCTAAACTAATGTTGAGCTACCCCTGCTTCTAATGACCTCTGGCATTGACACCTTCTCCCTGCTTTCTGAAGTGGAGGGGATGGAAAAACTGAAAAGCCTGAGCTGTCATGCTGAAAGAACTATTAGTGTGTATATTGACAAGGACTCCAAAGGCAAGCGCTCCTTATACACTTGGAAATCAGACAGCCAGCAGGAATGTCTGCACTTAAAAGCATGCACAGTTCTTGTGCATGGCTTCCCTGCAATCAGAACATCTGAGTCAACAGGTTTTCAGGACTGGAAACTCTGAGTGTTGTCTTAATTGTTTATACTGCTGCAGCAAACTTTTAAACAAAAATGCTTGGAGTTCCTTTGCATACTTTGCCTACCATATGCTGTACCAAACAAAACAATGACATTCTTTTAAAACCGTCTTGGCAACAGGAAAAATGCTTTGGCTAGACAACATCATAAAAAGTTGCTGTTAGTTAGATGATAGACTTAATGCAAGTAACTGCTATTGATGCATGCATTAACATACTCATGTACACTAACAGACATATATTCAGATATGTGCACGTTGAATTAAAATGGGTTCTGGTCCTATTCATGTAGGAACAAGATAGCAAAGTACAATTTTAGAGCTTTTTCCTATTGGCAGTTGATGTGAGTCTTAAAACTTTACTTAGTAAGTATACATATATTCTGAGCTCTTACTGCCTAAGAGTTAGAGGAAAAAGAACTGTGAAAGAGTTCAAAATACACCCTACCAAGGTTGCATTTTTTGGCAGGAGTGTTTTAGGAGCAGAATCTTTTTTCCAGTATGCAGAAGTCTGCATTACAAATTGGATCAGCTACAGCAACTTGTCCAGTTCTATTGAAGTCATCTGACAGTCTCTGCAACTCTTTATTGCCGAAGATGCTGTGTTAAATTAAAAAAAAAAAAAGGAAAAAACCCACAAAAAAAGCCCTCTCACTTCTAAAACTTAAAGCTGCTTCATCTGATTTTATAACTTCCACTATAATTTTTACATGAAAGGGTTGTTTCTGAAGTAGTTTTCAGTTCACTTTCTGTCTTGATAACTCCCCAAAAGGCTACAGCCTTTTTTCTTTCACCATCAACTCTGCAATCCAGCCCTTAACTGCAAGTACTCTGGATTTACAGGCACAGTTTGGAGGACCCTGCTGCAGCCTGACTTTATGTTCAAGATTGGTTAGAGAGCTTCCTCCCTGTGTGACTGACTGTGCTTAGCAAGTGTAATCTGTAGCCAAGACTAAGTCAGAAAAATCAAATTCCTTCAGAGTCCTACCCCCCCATCCCATTCCTCCTTCTCCCTTCCCCCAAGTCTCATCCTACAACCTTGCAGAAAACATTATTGCTGAGGAGAAGAAAATAAGTTAATTGCAGTTTTGGCACAAAGAATATTTTTCAGTTTGGGCACAAAGGATATTTTACAGTTTTGTTTTTCAAGCACTCACCTGATTCTGCAAAAGTGATGATTTCTGAGGTTTGCTCCACAACTTCATTCATTTCAGCTCTTCTTCCAACATCATCCTCTATTTCCACATAACCATCCTCTCCCACCTTTCCCACGTGGAGTTTTTTGATGGCATTTAAAAGTGCTGCCTTGGGCACTGGCTGGGTGATATTAGGTCTGTCCCTCAAGTGCAACATGTTCAGTATGTGCTTCTTTACTGCTTCCACCATCTCAGGCTGTGAGCTGGGCACATCCTTTGAGAGCGTGGCGAGGGCACATGATGGACAGTCAGTGACTGAACTGTGCCCCTCGGATCCTGGGGTTGGGGAACTCCTCACTATAATCCAGCAAAACACCAACAGAAATCCTCTCTTCCAAAGCAAAGGCATCCTGGCAGCAAAAGTTGTTGTGATTCTCTTTTTAAAAGGCCCTGCTTTTCCTCCCCCTTCACGAACAGTTTTTTTGGGGGCTGGTTTAGTTAGTTAGTTTGTTTGTTTGTTTTTCCTTCTCTTCAGCAAATTCTCTGGAACAAGAACCAAAAGTTTTCTGTGAAGTTTTGTTTGCAGGTTCCCTCTCTGAATGCAATAAGTGCTGTAGATGTTTGTGGCTGTCAGGGAGAAGAGTTCTGACTCTGTCTCAGAGTAGGAGAGAGACACAGAGAGAGGGAGAGAGAGAGAGAGGACGGATTGGCCTAAAGTGAGTGAGTGAATGAGAGAGGGAGGGAGTTTTGTCTGTGAGTAAAGGCTATGATTAGGAAGGGGGAGGAACAGGCAGGCTGGCTTCCTTATGCTCATTGCTCCCCTAACACACACCTCTCTTCAAATATCACTACTCGTGGTTCCTTCCCTCCCCCCTTTCTAAAATATCTTCTCATTTCTATAAATTCACTCTTTTTTCCCCCTTTTTTTTCTTCTCTGTTTGACCCTCCCCCCTCCCCCCCAGCTGTCATTCCCCCCCTTTTTTCCCTTTCTTTTTGTTTTGTTTTGTTTGTTTTATTCCTTCAACAGTATCACTGGCTTAACTAAACAGAGGAAACATGAATGAATGAAAAGAGTGAAATCTCTAACGAGCACCTTGCTCTTGGTCCTGCCTGGTATTGTTAGGGATAGCAGGAGATGTTAAATAGCTTGTGAATGAGACGGGAATGAGGGCAGAAGCTCTGAATATATTGGACAGAACATTATTTTGCCTGGAGTAGAAGAAAAAAATCTTTTCTGCTCACTTCTGAATGCTGGGGGTTATCAACACTGGCAAGAGATCTGACAGGCACAAAATAGCACTGTTGTTTGGAGGGCACTATTATAAATGATACTCTCCCCAGCTGCAATATGCAGTCAGGCACTGAAAGCCTAAGCAGGAGCTGGTACAGCACATATATGTGACATGCTATGGTAGTGCCATGTAATATCCTTACTTCTATGCTAGTCTGTGCCTGGAAGTTCTCGGGTAGTTATATTTAGGTTTGGGGTTCATCAAGCAATGCCTGAAAAATGCTTTGAAGGTGAAAAGTGTTACATGTCATCTGGCCAAATCATACTTGCTTCTGACTCAGGCAAATCCCTCATCGATGCCAATAATAATTCTGTCTGAGTGAAGGCTGAGTAGGATCTTCTACATTTGGCCCATTGTTATTAAAAGGCACTTATTACTTCATTCATTTAAATCACACAGACCAATCCTAATATTAGAATAAGACATTGGAAATTAAAAGAAATCTAAAGCACTACAAGAAGCAGGAGTTTCAACCAGTGTTGGTAACCCCTTGTCAGTTTATGTCCGGGAGAGCTTTGCTCTGCAGTGAAAACGCATTCCCTGAGCCACTGCCATGGCTTCAGGTTGCCCTTACATTCTGTATCCTCTCTGTTCTGTTCCTTACCCAGCGAAGTTGAAGTTTGCAAACTCACTTACATTTGAATTTGGTAATGGAAAAATGACAGCTATAACTATAACTTTTGAGATTCTTCCCCTCCAGGCATTAACTTGTACAGATTTTCTTAGAGCAGCTTCTTCTTTTTTAGTGTTTACCCTCTTTCTTTTAATTCCTTTCATTCTCTCTCACACACCTCTCTATCTTCTCAGATGGGCTTACCTCCTGCCCAGCAAATATTCCACTCCCAGTATATTACTGTCAACCATTGTATTTCACAGTGGAAAGGAGTAATTTATAAATATAAGCATTGAAAGGTCTCTAATTTCCATGAGATGACTACAGGCACATGGGCTAAGAGACAGGCAAGGAATTATAGTTAGAGCAAATGAAACATACAGAAGTAATTGAACAACCAACCAAAGTCTTACAAATGTTATATATTGCAAGTCCTTTTCAATTAAGCCCTTTTATAAGTCTTTTACTGTTATAAGGCATCCACAGTACCCCCTCATCTGTGTTTTACTGACCTCAGTTGCTATACTGTTATATACTGTTACACTTACAGGTCTGTCAGCATTATAAACCCTGCAGCCATTCTTATAAACACATCTTTGTAACACAAACCTCACTATAATACATCGAATTTTCTTGGATCTTGTGAACAGCCCAAAGTCTGTTGTAATTATACGAAGTCTGAAAGTCAGCTTGAAATAGAACTAAAAGTTTAATTGGATGAAAAAATAATTTCAGATGAAAATATGCACTCATGATTAGATGTACTAACAGATGACATAATTAAAGGAGTTATATATAGTTCTAATATAGCACCTATCCCAACAGTGTCTGATGAAAAGTAAGGGATAGGCATAAATCAAAATAAAATACAGATAAGTATGTCTGGGTTATTGCTATGGGATATACGTTTCTTGCCATATACTACAGGTACAGTTATCGCATACAATCTCTATTACATAGGGGTATAGCATATTTTACTTGCATGCCATGGTGACAGATTTCATGTTAAAGCATAACTTTCTAAAAACCACTGTTTTCTAAAAGCGAGTCTTCCAATACCGCTGATATAGAGCTCATTTGTACTTACATGGATATACATATATGTACAAAAATACATACAGAAATGTGTTTGAAATACATACAGAAATGGTGGTTCAGACACTTTCTACAAATTACCTGAGCTGCAAAGCTCTGTATATGCATTCATTCAACATAACCCTTACAGTATGCAACAGCATGCACAGGAATTAAAAGTTTAGTTTTTAAAAGAAAAAAGCTGATTGAAAGTTTTACCTCTCTAGTCCTGACTCTTAGAAGGAGACTGCTGTATTGTGCTTTAAGAACTGCTGAAGTTCCTCTTGGTGGTATTTATAATGCGAAGCTTTATACTGTACTTCAGAGATGTGTACACTCACATATAACGTCTGTCAAAAGTAAGTGGGCCGGATCACTGTGCTGGATTGGTTAATCCTGTTACATCAGCAATTGACTGTTTTTCCTGTATGAGACATACTTCTGGTAATTATCTAATGGAAATTCCTAATTGTCTAGCATGACAAAATATCATGGATTCGACTTGTGGTGGTGATTTCTGTATCCATTTAAAGAATAGAACTTAAAATCAGACAAAGCAAACATTATGAGTCAGGAAGACACACTCCAACTTGTTGTATTGCATAGCTAGATATAGATATTATTAGATGTAGATAACACTGTTTTAGTTCAAATACAGTATTTGCCAGATACTTAATTACTACTTTTCAAATTGTTTTCTTCTTCTTACATACTTAAGGATATACCAGATAATCTTTCTGCAAATTTCAATTCTTTTCAAATTCAGGGAAATGCAGTAAGAATCCTTTTGCTTTGGGTGTTTTTTTTTGTTTTTTTTTTTTTTTAATTCAATCTCTGAATTAATATGTCCTTCTGTTTAAATTAGGGATCCCTTTAAAGCTCTTTAAAAAATGAATCATATTGCTCCTGTCCAAGTCTCCTGGCTCCTTGACGTGCAGATTGCATCACACTATTAAAAACTGTTTAGACATCTAAAAATAAATTACAATGAATGACAGGTCACATTTTTTGCAAGTGTGGTATTACCACTTGTAGAATAAAATAAAAAGCAATTTTCATTTCAATTTACAATAATGAAAATCAGCAAAACTATGCCAATTAGGCAGTACAGAAGGAATAAATAAAAGGTGAAAAGTAAATCCAAAATCCATCTCCTTTCTTAAACACATATAATAACTGGCTTTATGTGGTACCGTTTATGACAAATGGCATGATCATGCAGTCTTTACTCATTCATAACACCCACTGATTACCAGAAAATCCCCATCCTTCAGATTTTTTTTTTGGCCTGAATCGTACTTATAATTGTATTTTTATGTCCTGTTGGTAATCTGTCTTGGAATATGGCTGATCTGGATCAGAGAAGAAAGATTTTAAACTTTCATTTTACAGTGATACCAGGGAGTCCTTAGAGTAATGTTGATCCCAACTGGTGTGTGTGCGGTATTCACACAACAGCTTTGGTAGAATGAGAAAAAAATCAGAGGTTAATGGGAAACATATGATCAGATAGGTTGTTTTGTTTGTTTCCCATTTTTAATACGCATATAATAAGTGAAACAGGTTTCAGTAGCTTTCCTGCAATCTGAGTTTGGTGGTTCCAGTTGTTACGAAGAACAGTGCTTTTCTTTCTTTCTTTCTTTCTTTCTTTCTTTCTTTCTTTCTTTCTTTCTTTCTTTCTTTCTTTCTTTCTTTCTTTCTTTCTTTCTTTCTTTCTTTCTTTCTTTCTTTCTTTCTTTCTTTTCTTTTCTTTTCTTTTCTTTTCTTTTCTTTTCTTTTCTTTTTTTCTATCTTTTCTTTCTTTCTTTCTTTCCTTTTTTTACTTTTTCCCCCTCCCTCATTTTTTTCCTTCAGGGACAGTGAGACTCTTGCTTCAAAAAACAGGTAATGAGCATATATATACATAGTTAGTCACAGGACCCTATTTTTAGTGGGGATCCTATACCCAAGTTTTGCCAAACGGCTTCTACCTTGCAATCCTATTTTTCTCAGGACCAGGCTGAGTTTGGTTTTAACTGACATCCTAAAACTCTTTGAAATTAGTTGCATACTGGTAGTGCAGTGCCTGTGGCAATTTGGCAGCAGACATATTCTCAGCAAGAGACTTTCCATAGCATTGGTTTTAGGGAGACTAGAAAACTTGCCCTGGGAGTAGTGGAGCTATCTCTTCCTTGGCATCAGAGCGGCGCGGTGCCGGCTGTGCCCGTCCTGCCCCTGCCAGGGCAGCACCCGGCCGGGCTGGGGCTGCTCCCACTGCGGCGGCTGGGCAGAGGATTCCCGCTGCGGAAGTGTGTGGTCTGTGACAAAACGAGAAAGCTACCGAGAGAAGCACAGCAAGCATGTGTGTGATTTATAGCGCAGGATAACTTCTGAAAGGAGTTTAGGAGAAGTGAAAAGCATTATTCATTTCAGAGCATGCTCCTTACTGCCTCGGGGAGTTTGTGTATAGCTTTACCAAAGGCCTAATGAAAGCTTTACTCGGTGACTAATTTTTTTTCACACCTATTTCTCTCTTTATAAATATTTTTCTCCCCATCCCCCCCGCACTCCTTTTCATTTTGTTGAACACAGCAACACCTGCTGGCAGTGGTCCGGGAGTACTGCTGGAAAGACCCACTGATCTAACTCTCCAGACCAGCTGCCATTAAGCACTGCCAAGCCATATTAATGAGCTGCCTCTATTTTTACCCCTTCCTGCCAGAAAGGGCAATTGCTCTTGGGAAAGACTGTAGCTGGGTTTGGTTTTTTTTTCTTTCTTTCTGATTTTTTTTTTTCTGTCAGCCTCAGAGTCCAGATAATCATTGTTCATTTAGTGAAGTTGGGATTTCTAATTTAAATTCTGATACCACCAATTGACACCACATAAAACACTGGACTGATGCTGAGCCTATCTTGCTGGCTCACAGGCATATTTTAGTTCCCTGCTGGATCAGAAAACTAAAGGAATGGGACTGAGAAAGAAAGGTTAGTACTCCATCAATCTCTCTTTTTTTTTTTTCCTTTTCCTAATTGTGGATTTTGTCTTAAAAAAAAAAATTAAAAAATTACCCAATGCCGCTTCATTATTCACTCACTGGATATTGTGTGATTTACTGACTACTTTGGAATCCCAAATTACATACAACAGTATCTGTCCATCTCCATCCCTACTTTGAAGAGGAGCCACTAGAAAACACATTGGCACAGATTTCTGTGCAAAGCAGCTGGAATTTCACTCTGTTGTACATTATTTTGCTGTAATAATAAGACAAGATATGCCATAAACTTATATTTAAAAGTTTTCTATTTCTACTTTTATGTAAGTGGACCAATTAAGGCTGATCTTGCTGTTGCTACTAACTCGAATGCTTATGTGCTGTTTAGAGGGGTCAGTGATTTCAATAATAATTAGTGAGCTGGTCAAAAAATAAAGTTCATATGAGGATAAGAACTCGGTCTAGAGGGTAGGGTAAATAATAGCTTTCAACTTCTTGCCTTTTTTTTTTAAATATTGATGGATGACACTTTTTACAGGCAGGCAGGGCAAATGTAAGGTCTGTTTTACAAGAGCCTTATGAAAAGTAAATCTGACTAACAGAAGCCAGTATGTTAATTTTCTTTTTAAACTATACCTATGTCTTCTGACATGTCACTCATTGATATTCTTTTTCTTGCTAGCTCATGGAACAGTGAGCTTTAACAAAGATATTTCATGTCCATGTTACTTTAGCATATGTATTGCCTTGTTACACTTAAAAAAAAAAGCCAAGACATATGAATACATAAGCCAGGTGATACAGATGATGTTATTAGTGTGATGTGATATGACCCAAATATGTGTTATGATCAGAGCTTGTTCAAAACTTTTCATTTTGGGAAAAACCTATTTACAAAGAGAATTTTCTTGAATTTATATAGAGAGTATGGAGTTAAGTTGTAACTGGAGAGAGTAGTCCAAAGAACCAAAGTTGTTCATACAGCTTGTTCATTTGACAGGTGACATTACCGCAAAAGTAATCTTTTTCCTTGAAAAAAAGTTCTGTAATGTGTGAAATATCTTGAGTGGTGCTGACTTCAAAGATATTTTGAGGTTATGATTAGAGTCACATCAATGATTTAAACCCCAAAGGGAAGGACCACCAGGTAACAGATCCTATTTGGCTCCAAGTAGGGTGAAAAATTTATGGCTAAAGTTGGAGCAGCATGTAACATTTATAGGTGAATTAAAGCCATTACTGAAAGTCCACTAAATTAATTTGCATGCTGTTGAAAACTCTGACTGTTGCTCAAAGCATACACAAAAATAATTTCTTATGTAATTGTACTTCAGTCAGTGGAGTTTTATCAAGGATATCTTTGGACCAACTTCAGAATAATAGAAAATGGTCTTATTCCTCTGACAAGCCCTGAATTCTCTGTTCTGTGTTCCTTTTACTACAGTTAATCAAATCACAACACACACAACCGTGTAATTAAAGACTCCTGTTAGCTTTTAGGGCCAACTCTTGATGCCACTGAAGTTAGTGCTGACTGTGGGAGCAGAAGTCAGTTGAATCAAGCTTTGACTCTGAGGATGAGTATTAACCATTGGTGGATGGGAAGAGAAACAAAATGTGTTATCTTAGGTAAAAGCTGTTGAGATGATTACTTGGTGATGTTCTTCCCAAAGTAGTATTGCCTGTGGATTTTAGAAATATTTACAACTGTGTTTGCAAGAGAAACATTGGACCCTTAGTTAATATGAATTGGGGAAACCCTTCTGACTTCAGAGATTGAGTTACATCAGTAGAAGATCTGATGTAAAGTCTATTTGCTTAATTTAACTTCTACATATTAACGTTTAGGTTTTGGCTTTTCTTTTTAAAAACAGATGTCAGTTTTTGTCTTGTTTGAAAGGTCCAATTTCATCTTGGTTTAGCTTCCTCAATGATGGAGATACATTTTGCGTATTAAGTTTTGATTACTAATAAATCTGCTGATGTGTGACACTGCAACTTTTCCCAATGGCCTGTATGTGATGGCTACCTTGGAATGTTTGCCAGTGTAATCTCTTGTTGAGTTCAGCTCAACAAAAGGGGAAAGGTTATGAACTTCATTCAATTCCCTCCCACACATCAGCAGATATTCCCATCTGTGAGAATTACTAGCAGAGAACTGACATAAGTGACATACTGAGGACACCAACAAGTGAATTAGAAAGTATATATTAATTTTCTGCATGGTGCTGCTTTGCCATTGTGAATCCCCTGTGGAGCAAATCATTGTGGATGAAGTAAATACATTCTGCACCGAAAATGTTGTTAAGAGGAAACCTGACTACTTACAACTGTTTACTGAATAGAGTGTTAAATGGGGACCCAGGAAATCTGGATTCTATGCCTCTACCATCAACTGCTGAGGACAAGTACCTAATGTCCCCATCTGTAAAGTTGAAGGAATCAATATTTCTTCTGAGATCTGTGGGTCAAAAATGACAAACAAGTCCTTGCTGCTATTTTGTTTCTCGTGGTCCCTGGTTTTCATGTAGGTTATTTAAAATAATATTTGGACTCATTTCCAAGACAGACACAGGTTTAATCTGAGAGATGGGTTGGGCTTCAGTTATTATTTTCAGGGAAACACAAGAAATTACTGAAAGCATTTCACATGTGGGGAAGTGAGGGGAGTACAATGAAGAGTCATCATTTATTGACATAATGAAGCTTCTCCCCTTCTCTACGCATACACTCTCTGCCCCAACACTGTTTTAACATGCACTGGAGATTACCCTGAGATTCCAGATTCAAATGTAAACCTACCTACATTTTGAGAATTTTTCTCAGATTTTTCCACAAATCTAGGGTTATAGCACTTGAGATTTGACTTGATAGCATGAAGTTGAGCTTTTGGAATGGTTATGAGATCCTCAAATCTGGATTTAATTTCAATTCTGTTAAATTTTCTCATGTGACTTCACGTTTTATGGTTGAAATTTTATACTTGTTGTTCAGTGCAGGTGGGACATGTAACACGTAGACAATTAAATACCTAATTGCCTGATGTCTGCTTACAGACTACAATGTGCAGGAGAAACTGTGTTTAAGCCTGTTTTTCGGTAAGGACAAAATAGTACCTGCCAAGCTCATAGGTCTTGGAGAAGTGCTTTTAAAATGAGCTTTATAATACCCAGTAACAGTTGGGGGAACAGAGGGTTGATAGGCAGCAGCAATGGCCAGTTGCCTAGAATATCAGTTCCTCTTCAATAACTTTTGTATGCCAGCTATGAACTTATAAACAGTTATTTTCTTTATTCATTGTCTGCTTATTGGTGTCATGCCCTCATGATGACTCCTCTAAAAGGGGTGACATAAGGTAGCTCAGAATAAAGTTTTTGTGTGCAAACAGGGCTCAACTGTGTGTCTATGCACACATTTTTTAATTGCTCCTTTGAAGCTGCCCATTCAGGGACAGTAACCAAGCATCTAGGAAGTATAAAAACAACAAAGAAGTGTTCAGATGTTTCTCATAAAGCAGATTCTTTTTTGAGGGGGTTAGTTCTTTTTTTGCCTCTTAAACTGAATTTATCTCACATGATCAGAGTCAAATTGACAGCTTTGAACAATAATTTAATCTGCTTGCTCACAGGAGAGAACAGCAGGGACAGCCACAGGACAATCTTCCTCACCCACGTTCTTGGGTACACAGAGACTTGCTCATGCCCTCGGTTCAGCAAGTTCTGGAGACATTCAGCAGAGCTGCCTGTTGTAGTGTCTTTCTTTGAGTGGGAGCTGAACTGAAAGAAGTGAATCCTTTCATACAGATCAGCAAATAGCCAATGTAGAAGTGACATTCAAGTAAGTATTCATGAGGGGTATCTGCAGACTAGGGAGAGATGAGTCTTGGATGTATCATTTAGAGGTCTCCAAACTTAAAAATGTAATGTGCAGTCACAGTTCAAAAAGCCAACAAAAAAACTGGGTGTTGTTAGGAATGGTGTGAGAGCAAGACAGAAGGCACCATTTTGCCATTATATATTTGGTGCATCCACAAAGTGGATGTTGTCTGCAGTTCTGGCCTCTGCATCTCAAGAGGCACTAAAACTATAAAGGTTTTGGAGCAGCTGCTTAATCAAGAAACCACAGGGCAGCTTGGAGAAGGGAAGCTGAAAGAGCATGTTCTTGGGGATTAGAAAACCATGAAGATGGTAGATAAGGTGAATGCCAAACTGTTATCCACCAAATCCTGCAGTACTAGGGGGAATGCATTGAAACTAGTAGGAGAAGACTTTAAACAGATACAGTGCTTACACAATGGAGACTAAGCTTCTGGGATTTGTTGCCACAGGATGCTGTGGAGGCAGACAGTATCAGAAGACTCAAGAAGGTCCATTAAAACCTACCAGGGGGAATAGGCAGGTACATATCCTTTAACATCCTTAATACAACAATTGAATATGCTGTGGATCTTGACAGGATAGGCCTGCAGAGGGCGGCCAGGCTCACATTCTCTCTCCAAATAGCATCTACTGTTGCCAGTGTTGGAATGAGAGAGAAAAAGGGATTAGATGGACCACCAGTGGGACTATTCAGGAAGTGTCCTTACTTGGTAGTGAGGCACTCCTGTCTCCATGCCGTGGTAAGAAGAAGAAAGCTCCTGAAGGTGATTCAGAGCAAGATGTAACTGTTCCTGCCCTGAGTCACCTTCAGAAAAGCCCATCTTTTGCCACCAATTTCAAAGGAAATCTACCACAGACAAAAGGAAGTCCTGTGAATAACCATGTTTAATCACAACTGACACAGGTTGGGTTTGAACTGCTTCTCTAGAACAGAAAAGAGTGTCAGATATGAAAACTCAATCCAGACACCTCAGTCATTTTGGTGAGTGATTTTAAGACCAAAAACACTGTATCAGATTATTGGTTAACTTTGATCATAGGCAATTGGAAACATTTCCTCAGCCAGTGATGTTGAAGTAGCACATCAAGCTCTGGTTAAGATGAAAAGTTAAGAAAACATCTTCTGTATACATTAGACTGCTCTCTCACAGTCTCAAAGCTGAATCACTGGGAAAGACTGCCTCTGCTGTCTAGTTGCAAAGCTGGTCTGAATTGCCCAGGTATGGCCGGATGTCCTAATATTTATGGGAAGTCTGCAGCATGTCCTCATCTGTAAATGGAAACAGGCTGTGAGGCTGGAATTGCAGAATGACATCTGACTCAGAAAGAGGGGTGAAAGTCAGGAGGTGACTCTTATGTGTAAAAGCCACCCCGGTAGATTCATTTCAGCTCTCCAGCTCACAGACATGAAATAACTGCTTAAGGAACAGTTAGGTATTTGAATACCTGATCTCTACATACAATGAGCTATTTGGACATGCAAATAGAGACATATTTGGACATCAATTACAAGAATTACAGATGTAAGACATTTTTTAGGCATGTGCTGAAAATCTGGTCATCCCAGAAAAAAAGTTAGCTGCTCCCAAGAATATTCTGAGATTCAGTAATAGGCTAACAGGGAGTATGAGCTACACAAAATCTAAAATTGTCTTTTAAATGTGTTCTAACTGAAAAGTGAATCTAAGTATAAGGGATAAAAACTACTGATCTCCAGTAGCATGAATACTTGGTACATATGTATTTTTTAAAGAAATCAGCTGATTAATCCCTAAATCCTTTGAAACAGGTATGTCACTTTTTTAACTTTGAAGATATGAGAGTTTGCTGATCAGGGCTACCAAAGAAGTCTGTGGTCAGGATTAAAATGGGAACCTGCAGTGGTTCCCAGACTTTTCTTCCTACTTGCTAAAATATGTTGCTACCTACTTATGAACTGTAAAAACAAACCAAGATGCACAAAGCCTCAGAGAGAAAATGTTTAGAATACAGTTAACTGGTCTGTGGTTGATTATTTCAGTATCTGTAGTACTTCTCAGCTCATCTTCTGCATACGTTTCTAGACATTACCCCTGGGATCATTTATTCACTGATTCAGTTTAGAAAATTCTGTTTGTTTCCCTCTGAAGTGTTGCAGCGAGCCATAGCCCTAGCCAGGGTGCCCTGGACCCCGTCGGACAAGAGGCCCAGTGGTTTGGTCCTCATTGAGCCCAGGAACCCCAGGATGGCTGCCCACCCAAACACAGACACCCCCGGGCTGCCTGGCGGGAAAGCTCTTTGCCCAAGGCGGGAAAGACGTTGCACCCTGCCCGTCTGCAATGACCACCACTGTGCCCTCCCTTGGTTCTGTCACTGTCCCAAGCTCGTCCTCTCCGCCTGCCTCTCTCCCCAGTGGTTAAATTGTGTGTGGCACGCTGCCCGTCTGCAATGGCCACCGCTGTGCCCTCCCTTGGTTCTGTCACTGGCCCGAGCTCGCCCTCTCCGCCTGCCTCTCTCCCCAGTGGTTAAATTGTGTGTACCCCGCCTCTGCTACACCCCTTGTCTGTGGTGCTGCTGGTTGGTTTGTGTTTGCTCCGCCCTGAGCAGTGGGGTAAAGAAAACCCTGTCAGAGGCTGCTCCTCGCTCTTGTTGGTCCTTCTTTTCTGGGTTTTGGTAGGCTTGTTCTTGTTTCCCCAACAAGAGTTCCTCGTTGCTTCGTCTCTCCGTGCACCTTCCCCACTGATGCCTGAGGCAGCCTTGCCCGGACCTCTCCCAGCCTCCCGCACTCCCTCTGCCCCTTCCCGCTGCCGTGGCAGCAGGTGAGACCATTGCCCAGTGCTCAGGCCCCTGAGCTGGCCGCTTGGCGAGCACCATGGCATCGGTCTCACCTGATGCCACGGCAGAGGGAAGGTGCAGAGGGAGTGTGGTTGACCATTTCAGTATCTGTAGTACTTCTGAAGTACTTCTCATCTTCTGCGTGAGTTTCTAGATCATTTATTCACTAATTCAGTGTAGAAAATTCTGTTTGTTTCCCACTCAAGAAGTCTTTGTGAAAATGAGAAGTACTACATTATCACTGTTTGGACAAGAAAATGGTTAGCTTTCATACTCTATCTTTTGTTCAATAATGTTCAGAACATTTGGGGATGTAATGCTCTTGGTAATGTAATGTCTAGCCTCTGCAGCTCCCCCTTGGAACAGTTGTCCTAGTGCCTGTGGGACCGAGAAGTTGGAAGTAACGTCATATGCCATTTATATTATCAGTGCAAAAGCTGTACACCTGACACAAGAAAGTTAGTTTGAGAGAAAGGGTTCACAGTATCTGACCTCTCAGAGCACCCTGTAGTTATATCCTGGGCTGCACCATGTAAGTGCTGTTTCTCCGCAGGGGTAAGAATTCAATTAACACTGCTAGTCTTTTCACATGAGCATTTTAGTTCCATTGGTAAATATTTCCAATGGCCAAGTGTAATTTTAGTGAGGGCAAATTTGCAGAGGTTAAATAGCAAACAGGATTGTTATAAGTCTATCAATGTGAAAAAAGAAAACGTAATTAAACACAGCACTCTCCCACAGATGAGCCAGAGACGCAGCGTTCTCCATAATATGGCTAACTTTTTTGTGTTGTTGCTGGTAAGGTCCATGCTCCAGAGATGCATAAGCTGCTTTGGTAAAGATGTTCTGTAATTTGCAGTGAAGAAAAATGTTATCACAATACCGGTAGATGAGGCAGAAAATGTGGATCGTGCAGCTTTATGTTGGAAAGACCATTAGGATGGGTTTTGACCAGTTTTGAGTCTGAGTGTTTGTGCACTGAATTAACAGAGAAAGGGAGGAGCTTGTTCCAGGCCAAAAGAAACATGTTGCAACCATAAAATGAAGCTGAAGAGTTAGAAGAGTGGCTCCTATTTAGAAGTTCCACCAGAAGTGTCCTTCATTTCAAGGGCCCTTTGTGCTGTCAGATGCTGCTATCCCCTTGTTAGTCATTGCTAGAGGAAAAACCCCTCAGCAACACACAACGAAGTTTGGTCAGTTTGCTCAGCTGCTGTTGATGTCACCCCTTGCCCACTAAGAGTAAGTTACTGTAATAATCCTCCCCTTTTATTAATCATAACTTTATAGAAAGCAAGAACAGAGTGACATCATTGTTGAAGAGGACTGCTCAGCTTTAGTCAGCTTTGCTATAACATCTCTTGTGTGTCACATGAAAATAATTACCAGCTCTCACTTTCCATGTCTGACCAATCATCCCCCTTTTCCCCCTTTATGAGGCTACAAGTCTCTGCCTATTTCAAACACCTGCTGAAGGTGTAATCTATTTAGAGATGAAAGAGAATATCTTTAACTGGAAGTTGGGACATTCCAGGGGATCCATATAAGATGAAGTCACTTGCCATATAAAATATTAGTGGTATTTATTATAGTAAAACATCATCATCCGTAGTACAATATATTAAAGTGTTTCAGATACAGGCTATCTCATACTTTTTATATGATTTCAGCATTGGTAAGTTCAAGTATACATTTTCTGCACACTTTTGTTTAGGATAACATAAAATATTTGTCTGCTTGTACATCTATCTATATTAAAAAGAAAAATAAGCTAAATTTCAAGGGCATTTTTTTCATTGTTGATTTTTTGAAGGATACTTAATTGGTTGTTTGCTAAGAGGTCAGTGTTTGCGTACCTATTGCCTAAGACCAACGAAGAGACAGAGTCTACCCTTCACTTTCATCTCCAAATTTCAGTCATTTTCAAGCCAAAGATGCCTTCAAGAGAAGTACAGCTGAGAAGAGGAATTTAGACAGTAAGCAAGGGTTATTTCATTAGGGCAAGTGATTATTTCACACCAGAGAAGGAAACACACCAGAACTTTGAGTTAGACAGCATGTTATGTTTGTCTGTTGGTTAGAGATGTTTTTACTATTTGATGCCTCTCTTACTGTAGAGACTTGGAAAACATGATTAAAATTACATATTGACATTCTTTTTTGGAAGGTTAATCATTTGAGTTTCATATGTCTTTCGCCAATGAAGAGTCTCCCTAGGTTAAATTATTGTATTTTTTCTGAAACCTTTATCATTTTGTGTTCTTGCTTGAAAACCTTCAAAAAAACCCCCCAAAACCCAAAAACAACAAACACCTCCCTACAGCCCAACAAACTAACAAGCAAACAAACAAAAAGGGGTAGTTTGATAGACAGAAAAAGCACCAGTTTGTTAGTCCTTTGCAATACAATACAAAGCGTTTTACTCATTTTGTTAATTAAGGTGGCCTCCTAATTTTTTCCCCTGGGGCAAAATGCCACATACTGTGAGTATGACAGATATTCTGTGTTGAAAGGTATATTGCATTGGTCTCCTCGGTGCTAAGACACCTGTAATGCACTTGAGCAGAACTTACATAGTTCAGTCAGCAGTTAAGACAGGTCATTTACACAGTTCATTGTCATGGGCACTCTGTCTAAGTGATCTATATTATTACTATTACTCCTATTGATGCCTTTTCCTGGTCTTACAATCAAGAGTCAAACATGGTTAGAAGGGAAAAGGGATTTTATCTTGGTATTTATTTTAAGGATTTTTAGGTGCACTACGTCCGGGTCAAATGCACTGAAATGCACACCATAATGCCTACCCCTAAAAGATCTGGTATAACATTATAGGTCTTACTAATTAGCATATCTATCAAAAATTCCCCAGTGAGAGGCTTGAATGAGGCCCCCTCCCCAAGGAACCTTCCCCTGGATGGTTCTATCTTAGTTTACAGAATGTGTTCTGGGGAGGACCTTGGTGTATGGGACACACTAACCTTTACCTACGAAGCTTCTAAAACGTTTAGTCTCTTAGTTGAACAAACAAGTTCAAGAATGTAGGCAAAAAACACTTGGAATACAGAAGTTGTAAAAGGGTATAAAAGAAAAGGCAAGAAATCATCATGGCATCACTATGACACCAAACTTCCACTGCCTTTAGTAGTTACCACAATGACTAAAAATTATATTCCATGTAATATATTCAGATTGTAATACGGAGACACTGGAAGATTTGGTGGCCTTAAAAAGGTTTGCACTGTTCTAAGCAATTCCTAATGTGCAATAAATTCTTATCTTCTGTACCTGTTTTCAACCTAGGAAAGGTTGTTCAGCATAACTGAATCTTTAGGAATCAGATGGAGTGTAGCAAAACTAAGTGGTTTTTTTTTTCCTAATAATCTGAATTTTCTCTTTATGAATATTAAAAAACAGCACTTGAATGATAACAAAGCACCGAAGTCAGCTCCTTTAAAATGTTTGAAAAAATGCATTTGACCTAGGTTTTTTTAACATAAGTACATAATGGCAAGTAACATCTGTAGTTATTGCTAAACTTGAAAGTAATCCATTATAAAGCATGTGTGCAGTCTCCCATTTTCTTTTTGACAGAAAAAATACAGAAGTAGCTGTAATGCATGTTTGCTCTTTTTCTTTCATTATTGCTGACATAAAAATTCCAAATAGAATTTGACCTAATGCATTGCTGATGTTCCTTTTATACCTGATTTATAAGATAATTGGGTAAGAAGTATTTATTTCTGCAATTAACACCTATTGATCATGGAATTTCATTAATACTTTTTCCTTCCCTTACCAATTATTTGCACTCCTCTGGTTCTAATTTATATTCATTGAAATGGCATGCTGTTCAATATTTCAGTAGAATCTCAAGTTTCAATAAGTACTAAGGGCTTTAGGAAAAATGGAAAAATCATGTCACTAAAGAACACTCGTAAAATAAGATGATCTGGAGAAATACACATTACTGTAGATAAGGGCCACTTAACCTTATGTCAGCTGATCATGCTTAATCTTCCAGTCCACTTAGGTTAACCATAAGTTGCCATAATGTTTAAAATATACATCTTTCTCAACAGTATTTGATTTATATTTAACATCATAATATTTTTCATATATACCATTTTACCTGATTCACTCCAGTCTGTCTTGAAATGATTCTATGTCATTCTGTGAAATATGCTATAACCCTCAAAAAGCAGCTGACCACGTTTGAACACTGACTGGAAGAATGAAGAGAACTTGCACTGCTTCTGCTTGTAACATACTATGTTCTCTGCATAAAGGGGATTTTGGCCTCCAGGCCACCAATCTGGCATCTTTCATGAGCATAAAATTCACAGCCAGAAAGGTTTAGCTTAGGAAATAAAGAACTCTGCATCCATTTCAAATCTCAAGGAAAATACAGGCAGTTGGAAGAGAATTACCCAGCTTATAATTTGGCTGGAATTACTTCATGTGCTTATTCATAAAATTCAATGTGCCTAGATTTGATAACTTGCTCCGTATGATCTCACTTCAGTATTTGCATTTTCATAATATACTCAAATGTGCATTAGCATCATGATGCAAAACATAATGCACTAGCCGGCAACATTATAAGAAATTTTATGTTCTTTAGGATTTGCTTGATTGAGTTTCTGTATGTTCATTTATCTGCATATATATATATATCAATCAATTGGTGAGCATGTTTTTTTTGTGAGTGTGAATCCATGTGCTTCACTAGCCAATTGTTAGGAAGTAACAGAAATGAGGTGGACTTTTCAAGCATGTCTGTATGGATTGTCCAGATCATTCACACTTTTTAAGCACAATTTCTTTGCTCTATATATGCACCACAGATATTGTATCTCATTCCCTTTAACAGGGGCAAATTTAGGGAGATAGCACTCTACATCTTCCTAATGGTTGTGATAGTTGAGCAAAGCAGTATGAAACATTGCATTCAAGTAGATGAGGCCCAGTGTTGGTGTCTTAACTTCCTTTAGTTATCTTACAGAATTAATAGATGACTGAGGCTGACTTTTTTCACATTAAGGTGCACCAGGCCAGTCTAGTAGCCCTCAGCTTGTTTGGTGTCTTGCTAAATGTTTTCTTGTCACTTTTCTTGTGAAAGCTTCCTTGTCAAGGGCTTTGCATCTTATTTTGATTTCAGACTGAATTAATTTTTTATTTTTGAGCACTTGTGGAGTCTTCTGTCAAGAGATTCTTGTTTAAAAACAGATTTCTGCTCTTGAAACTAGTCTCTCTTGCGCTACAAAGAAGATTGCACAGTAGGAATATCATGCTTCTTAGAGTTCACAGGGTGACCCAGGCTGTGGCAGCTCCTGAGACCTTAGGGAGAAAAGTGCACAGACCACTGGGATAACTGGATGCTGGTCACCATCTCTCATGTCAGTCAAGAAGGGATCAGGGGATTTCTGAATTTGTCAGAAGCATTGACGGTGTCACTATAGGCCTGTGAGATCCACCAGCTGTGGTCACACTTCACGTATTTCCATTTCGGGGGTTGTGTGCTCATTGCCATCAGACCTGGCATGTTTGGTACTGTGCAATAGATACATAACTCCTCCATCCGTTACACGTGTCTCTCAGGACAGTTTTTCCAACTCTGATGCATTTGTAATGTTTACCAAACTGGGTATCACTCCTGACTGGCATCTTTGTTCCTGGATATTTCTTCTTTATACTCAGGATTTAAAGTCTCTTCTGATGATAGGTTAGATTGCCAGTAATATAAATGTCATTGCAACCATCATCTCTGGCCTTTGTAGCTGTCTTTCCAAGTTTTTTTTTCTAAAAGTCTTATTAGTCCTGTCTGATCACAAGTCCCATTTTCAACCATCTCTGTACTATATTCTCTTGGAGAGCCTGAAGATTTATTTAAAATATCCAGATTTCGTTTCTCAGAAAATCACTGGGAAAGAAGTCCTACTCACCATAGAGGAGAAGATTTGAAAACATCAAAAGTTCTCCATACTCTGTTCTGGGACATGACTGAGCTTTAAAGTATGATACCTCTTAAAATTCCTAATAATTTCTGTTGTAGCATCATAACAAATGTTTTCTTGAGAACAAACTGTCTCACTTTTCTAGGAAATTCTTGTGAAAATCAAAGATTTGTGGGTGTTCTGTCACACAGTACCTCTGAAGAAACTCTGTTCCCTTTTTATTACTCAGTTGCATGTAGCTGCATGCCCTCAATTACTCTTTCCTTTAAAGTCCTCATGAGATCACTCAAATGTCCCTTTTTTGCCTGGATCACACTTCCCCCTGTTATCTCTGGCAGCCACATTCAAACTTTGCCAGTAATTCAGTGCTCCCACAGCTTGACAGATTGATTAACAGATTGTTACCAGGCTTACTGTTTAACAGGCCAACTTAAAAAAAAATAAAAAAAAAAAAAAATGGGGTGGCAGTTACCTTGTGATTTGAGCATGCTTGTCTGTTTCAGTTTTGGTTTTGCTTCAGAGGTGTCCGTTACAAAATCTCATTTGCATTCACTCTATAACCTTGCCCTTTAGGCTCTACATCTGCATCTTTGCTTGAAAAACTGAAGCAACACATTCAGATCATTGTTGAAGCCACGTCTGGAGTCCTGTCCCACCCTTTCTCCACAGCAGTAATTCTTGTTATTTTATTATTTGTATCGAACAAAGGACCTTTTGCTGTTTTCTTCAAAAAGAGTCAGGAAATTCATGAAGTCTGTGGGGACTCAATATAACTTCACACTTCTTTATCTCCAAAAGGCAGTCTTGTTTGTGCATACTTAGTTCCTTTTCCATAAAAGCTTCTCTACATAATCCTAGTTTTCTTCTTATGTGTTTGTCTGCCCAGTTAGATCTGGAGCCTTTTTCAAATTACTTTTTGTCTTTTATGGTGTATAAGTCCCTGGTAAAAGAAAAGTATCGTTTGGGTCTGTGGAAGTCCTCAGGACTAACAGAAAAGAATAAGGCATGAAAACTGTTAGAATATTTTAAAATTTCCACAGTAGAAACAGAATAAAAAAACCAAAATTTAAGTAAAGAAAAAAAGCCCACAAACCTGGATGAAATATTTATGAAATATTTATGAAATTTTCTATTACTTCATCCATTTTTGTTTTTTCTCTATGTTCATACTATCATTATGAATGTAATTTGAAAAATCTTTTCAAACCCTATTTGTCAATTTCTGAATTATTGGCCCTTCTACTGGTACAGAAATTGCAGGTACTTTTTCTGTCTTTATTTCCTGGGGAAGATATGAAGAAAAGCTGTCCTTTTCTACTAAGCTTCAGCACAGCCAAATCAACATTTTTTCAGGAAAAAAAATTGCATATGATCAAACATTTTCCATCCAAATAATTTCAATTGAATTTTATTCTCCAGAACTGCATTATAATGCAGTGTCATATTAAGCCACTGCCTTCTGTCACTTGGCTGTCCCTTTCATTTTACAAGATGCAAGTTCATTATATGCTGTAGTATTCTGATTCTGAGAGATTTAATCATACAAGCTAAGCTATAAAAAGTGTAGCAATTTGCCTTCTGGCAGTGCCACCATTCTTTACAGCATCCAGTTAAAGTGATATGGATGGGTCAGTGTTAGATGAAAGGTATCTCTGTGAATGGGAGAGGCTGATGGAAAAGTGGTTCTTTCTCTTGACAGAACATGTACCAGTGTGTCAGAAGCTGAAATGATTAATACTGGGATAGGTATAATGCCTCTGGGAGAAAAAGCAAGGCCAAATTTCTGCCCAGTTGCAGACATTATGGTTCCCGGCCTAAGCATACTTTCAACAAAGTGTTTTCTTCAGTCTTGCCTCTTTGATCAGTTCTTGTTTGACAGTTACATCCTACTGATCTAACTTTCCATCACAGCTCTATCTTCATGGTATTCTTCCCAAAGTCCTTCCCTTCACTTCTGAGCTATTTGTGCTCAACTAGAAAAGGGAGATCATAGATGATCCT
This sequence comes from Lanius collurio, assembly GCA_020086605.1. Taxonomy (NCBI): domain Eukaryota; kingdom Metazoa; phylum Chordata; class Aves; order Passeriformes; family Laniidae; genus Lanius; species Lanius collurio. Next base: position 25,859,629 of record JACBWW010000012.1, on the reverse strand, counting down.
GATGCATCCCAGGACACAGTTGGCCCTCCTGGCTGCCAGGGTTCTGCTGACTGATATTCAGCTTTCCACCAAGCAGTACACCCAGATTCCAGCATCTCATTCCCTAGTCTGTCCATACATCCAGGTTTGCCCTATCCAAGGTGCAGAGTCTGGCACTTGTCTTTGTTCAACTTCATACGGTTGCTTTTTCCCAGCCCTCTGATTTGTTCAGGTCTCTCTGAAGGGCCTCTCTGCCTTAGAGGGAGTCAACAGCTCCTGCCAGTTTAGTATCATTGTCAAACTTGTTTGGTATTCCTTCCAATCCTGTGTTCAAGTCATTTCTGAAGATGTTGAAGAGCACAGGGCCAAGGATGGAGCCCTGCAGAACCCCACTAGTAACAGGTTCTCTGTCTGATGTCACCCCATTCACTGTAACCCTTTGTGCCTGACCTGTGAGCCAGTTGCTTGCCCACTGCATGATGTGTTTATCCAGCTGTGAGCTGGACATTTTGTCCAGAAGGATCCTATGAGAGATGGTATCAAAAGATTTACTGAGATCCAGAAAGATTACAAGTGGCTTGCCTTGGTCAGCTCAGTGGGTAACCTTGTCATAAAAAGAAATTAAGTTTGACAAGCAAGACTTTGCCTTCATGAAGCCATGCTGGGTATGACCAATTACTTCAAGTGTTTTTCAATAACTTCCACAATTATTTTCTCCATAATTTTACCAGGCACTGAAGTGAGACTGACAGGCCTGTAGTTACCAGGATCATCACTCTAACTCTTCTTGAAAATCAGAGCACTTAGCAGCTTCCAGTTGACTGAGACCCCTCCAGATTCCCAAGACCACTGAAAAACCATTGAGAGAGGTCTTGTGATGACATTAGCCAACTCTTTGAGCACCCTGGGATTAATACCATCAGGCCACACGGTCTATAAAGGATCAGGTTAGTGCATAATGCTGGGTTTCATTTGTGATTGTAGAAGGATAGATAGCTTCAAAACTCTTAGTAACTTCAACAAATTTGAGTTGATTTCTACAACTTGTGTACTTAGTTTCACCTTTAGCTCTATAGAAAAAGTGAAACTTCAGTGAAATTTAAAATGTCTCTATTCTTTGCATGCTCCACAGATCAGTGATTAATTCAATGCAAAAGTTCTAGTATAGTGTGGAGTCAATAGAGCTAGGTTCTTCTTTTCCAGACCTTCTCAATCGGAGCTGGAAGTCTCCTGAGAACAGTGGCACAGCAGATAAAGTATCCTTTTTTTTACCATAGTTCAACTCCAAATAAAATTCATTTATAGCTCTTTCTTCATAACAGTCAGTAGTTTGTATCTTGAAACCTGACCACTAACTTTTAATTTGCAGAACTTGACCATTTCTAGTCAGGAAAGTCTCAAGTGTGAACTCACAAAAAGGCTGAATTATCTCTAGCCTCACAAGAAATAGTCCCTCCAGGTCATGGTTGAGGTCATTTATTAGAGTGTTTTCTAAAGGCTTGTCAGTATTCTTGGGGGACTTAATTCTGCAAAGTGCTGAGCAGTTCTGATAGATACTGAGCACCATCAGCTTTCATTTGGATTCGGATAAAACTGAGGACACTCAATCTGTCTTGAAAATGTTTAGTGTTTCGTAAGATTGAAACTTGACCTTTTTTTTTTTCACTTTACGGTCCCTAAAGAATCTTAAATTTAATTACAAAAATTCTGCTGAAGCTCAGGCAGAATGGACACTAGTACATGCCAATGGTATTTGAAACTGTCTGTCAGTGGAGTATTGAATTACTCTGTCCGGGTTTTAATAGCTTTTTCTAAAGGAGTACAAAAATATTATTTAAATCCCATGTAATGTAAAAGTAATTAAAATGTACTTTTAATGCAAGACAGTACTTGTAGAAATTTTTGGATATGTCTCCTTTACTTAGGAGGGAAAAGAGACATTGGGCTTTAGAGCACTTTTTAGAAAGCTAGTGAAGGCTTAACATTTCTCCATTAACTCCTTGAAATCAGAGAACCAAATGATGAGATAAGTGGATAGCTCCTTTTTTGGTTTTTTTCCTTGGTTTTTCTTGATTTGGTGAAGGCCTCCCAATGCATATTCCTGTTGGAGTTGATGAATAGCCCCTTTGGGATACTGTAAGCTCCACTCAATGTATTTATGGAATGTCTTCCATTTACACAGACAACATTTTTCTTCATCTGCCCATAAGGATGAGGGGAGAGAAAAAGAATCTAAGAAGCTGTAAACTGCTTTTTCTTTTTTTCTTTTATTTCTTTTTTCTTTTATTTCTTTTTTCTTTTATTTCTTTTTTCTTTTATTTCTTTTTTCTTTTTTTTTCTTTTTTTTTCTTCTTTTTTCTTTTTTCTTTTTTCTTTTTTCTTTTTTCTTATTTCTTTTATTTCTTTTATTTCTTTTTTTCTTTTTCTCTTTTATTTATTTTTTCTTTTTCCTTTTTTTTATTTAGTTTTTCTTTTTTCTTTTTCAACTTCTCATCAGTCATTTTAAGCTCTGTTTTATGTTTGTAGCAAACTGAAGCTGCTGGGATTCAGTCTGGCCTTAACCCTAGAAGATACCCTCCCAAACCTGAAAGCCATCCAGCTAAAGAATCCATTAGTCATTACTTTTGATTTCTAAGTGAAAAAGTCACACTCTCTGAGGAAGACTTACTGGGAATGAATGTGAAGAAAGGCCTTTTTTCAGCCCAGCCCACAAAACAGTAGCATTTCTGATGCGGTCTTTTTAAGCTATACCTTTAAGACAGCCTCAAATACTTCTTATATTTCCCTTACAATGCCACTGGCAGCAGATCAGTGCACTCCAACAATACCCTTAGATCTTTGTAGTACAGGTGCAGGTCCAGTGAGTTGGTGCAGGGTTGCACTTCTGCTGTGTGGGCTTCTCTGGCTTTTACAGACACTCCTGATGGCTAAAATACAGTGACTGTAGTACTATTGATGGGGGAAGTGAAAAGGAGATGCAATAACACATGCTTCCATCACAAACTCCTCTCTTGTGAGGGGGAGGTGAATCTGATTCACAGACTCCGAGCTAAATGGATGACTTGGGGTGACTGCAATAGGGGATATAGCATCATAAAGTCATCCCAAGACAATAGATTGCAGAGTTTTGAAGTAAAGAAAAAATAGTCCTCTGGGTCAGGGTAATGGATGCTGGGATGTTTTTGGGTTTCCCTTCTTACAGCAAAATTTATGTTTTATTTCTCAAAATCATTTTACCCTAAAATGATGGTATCTCTCAGGAGTTAGATGCTAATGATGCTTGATGCTGTATTCTTTCTATGGCACTTTATAGTTCTGAATGCTCATTATTATTCATCATCTTTCTTAATTGTGTTACATAGGAACTGTTTCATGGCCTGTGACATGTGGAGTAGATGTTCTATGCACTGTTTGTAATTAAACATCTAATTCATAGTAGCCTACAGTGCGAGGAAGAGTTCACAGATGGTTCCAGATGGTCCTTTCCAGTTCTGTGTTCTCACATTTTTATTACAGTTAAAGGGTAGCAGCAGCAAAAGGTAACTGGCAATCTTTGTAATAGAGGTTTTCTGGATTTACAACGCTCTTTGATCTCCGTTTCCTTTGAAAGAAAGAAGGAAAAATATGTTACTTGAAATCAAATGCAGAAATGAAGAGTGAAATACAAGGTTAAAAATTGAATAGCATGAGAAATTATTTTGTCATACTTTCTTAGAAGGTTTGCACAACTATATTTATTAATTTTGAATTGAATAGCAGTGCTTTGCTGCAGCTACCAAACCAAGCACTCACCAACTGTTTTCATCCCTCAAACACTATCTAAGAACAATGTCTTGCCTCTTCTCTGGTATTAGTAGATTTAAAGTGCATTACCCTCTGTGTAGGAAGGTGTCAACATTTTCTAAAACTATACAGATGCTTATCTATATCTACATCTTTATTTGTATCTATATCGTGTTAATAATTTTCATATGAAATACTGCATATCTTGCAAAACAGACATATGACACTTTTACTGCTGCGTGAAGACCCCACGCTAATGTTCCCACATGCTTTACGTAACACACACATGCACCCTGATGCAGAGGAATGATGCAACCTGGAAGGGGAAGCCCCAGACCAAAGGGGTTCACTGAAGTGCAGAAATAGGAGAACAACAGATCTGCTACAAACCTCTTCTGCAGCGAGTAGCTCATGCAGAATTGCCTCAGTAATCCATTTCACTTAGTTTTCAGCTTGCCCACATCAGACAAGCACATACACAAAATATACCCTAGTTAGCATGACTGAGACAGTACTGAAGAGCTCATTTTACACAGAATGCAACACTGAGTTTCATGCTCCTTCAGTCATTAGTTATGGGGATAAGGATCCAATTAAGCCCATATATGTTTGAAAGTTCCCGCTCAGCGAAGCGCATATCTCTATGTTTCTGTGACTGGGTCTTTGACTCTTTGTGGCTGAACAAAATTCTAAATCCAGAATTAGGGAGACATGGGGTAGGCTTTGGATTGAGACCAGAATCTTGTAGTTCAGCCAATCCTTGTTGTAAGAGGCTGTAGATGAGTGGTAGTGCTTATTGGTGTCTGTACAAGCAACTGCATTTCTAAAACTTTGACACAAGAGAGTGAGTTGGCAATAGGACCAGTCTTGCACTTCTACTGGATACAAATTTCCTTATGATGGAAAGGATCTGCTAGTGTCACTTCAGCATATTTTAAAACAAGAATTTCCTGTGGGCCAACACTTGGGAGGAAAATCTCTAGCCCGGGGTTAAAAGTTAGCCAATCTTGTAATTTATCAGTTTTTACTAGACCAGGATCTGAGAAATGAGAAGGAGTGGGTAAATCACGAGATAGTTGTCTCCTGACACTCCAGCAGTTTATGGCAAATGAGGAGCTGCAGTGCTTATTAACTGATTTTTTTACCCAAAGAGTAAATGTTCTGGACCAAATGTATGCCCCAGACCTTTTCCTTAAGGCATTTTAGAAACTATGAATTTGGTCTGTAATGTACAAACTCATCAGTGTTTCGGTATGCAGGAGAATTCAACTGGAGATAAACCACTGGATTTACCTCTGCATTTAAGCAATGGGAACAGAAGTTTTAATCTGATGTCTTTTTTACTGTCACGGATTTCATACACTTGATTTTTTTTCTCCTCAGTCTGTCAAAGTCTCAAAAGTGACCTTGACAAATGATTTCTCTCACTTCTTCTGAGTGTGAATAATCCAAATTATTTCTCTGCTGATGGTTTGTTTTTATTACGGATTTCCTTGAGACTAAGAAGCTTGAAATAGCAGCTTTTATCTTAAGATGTTTAAACTTGATTGAGTCACACTAAGTCTGTAGCTGTCTTAATATGTAGATAGATATCTGTTCTTGGCACCTATATGGCCTTCACTGATGTAGTCTTTTTTCATCTTGCAATCCTACAAGGGTTTTAGTCCCACTGCCCCTGCCAGGCAGGGAACTGTTAGCTGCATTTTTGCAGATGGAAAATGTGTGGCACATGGCCTATCCAGGGACTCCTGGGAAGTCCAAGTGCAAGTTCACAGCAGCATCCACTAGGTCAAGCCTATCTTCTTCAGCAATTGCTGAAACAAAGTAAAACCAACCTACTTTATAATATGCTAACCCACTTTTGAGTTAAATTCGACCCCTCAAAATAGTCACAATAACTTAAAAATAAGTTTAAGCACAGAGAAAGTACTTTTTAAAATATACACTTATATAATCAAATCAAATTGATAGCTATGGGCAAGTTCTCCTACCAGGCTGCAATAAAAGCAAACTGATTAAGACTCAGGAGCTTCAATTAAACTAGTTCTGGCTTTGTGGTGGTGCAACTTGAAAGAGTGAGTGAGCCAGCAGACTCACTAGTGAGCAGCTGTAATGACACAATGTGACAGTCCTTCGCCTGCTAGCACTGAAAGAATCTTCTTGATGATTACAAATCAGGCATCTTTCTGGTTGGCCCACCAGTGAATGTCCTAGCTTCCTACAGGATGGATATCCACCATCAATTAAGTTGATGTTCATATGCACAGTGAATTCAGGAGTGTAACCCATATGTAGTCTAATGTAACCCATCCCACACACTGTTTACAGAGTTTGTAAAAGAAGTGTGAACAGGACAGTGTAGAGAGCAAGGCAGCAATGTGCTGAGGCAATCACCTTGCAGGGTCTGCTGTGGCTGAAGCTTTCCTTGTCCTTGTGTGATCTGGTCAAAATTGACTTATCCAACTCTGCATTTTGCTTCTGCAATGTCAAATGGGAATAAGGATAATTTATCTGTACTTATCCAGCACTGACAATCACAGAACCATTTGATTTGGGAGGGACCTTTGGAGGTCACCGCCCAGCTTTCCTGTGGAAAGCAAGGGCAGCTTTGGAGTTATACCTGGCTGCAGGGTTAGAACAGGGGGACAAAGGATGTCACCATTTTTGTCTGGTATGTGAGACCTCATGGATCAGATTATGGGTTAGCGGGAGGGAGCAGAAGAACCTCGTGGGGCAAGGTCTTCTGCCCATTAGTTCCTGATGAGGGCGTTAGAGGGATGGTTCTGGCGTCCTGAGCATCATGGGGGGCCAAAGCTTGACACGACAGGTGGGTGGGATGTGGGTTCTGTACTCCAGAAGCCCCGTGGCTGCCTCATCACCGTTTAGGATACATGCCAGGCCTAATTAATAGGTGGGATATGAGATGGTAGTAAGCCAGCATGCTGTTACGCTTGCAGGAGCAGCTCTGGCTTCGCAGTGTGTCCGTCCGTGTAGCTACTGCACGCTGGGAAAGGAGCAGCAGTGGATTCCATGAGGAATCGCACAGCCGCCAGGAACATCACAGAGTAAGGAATAGCCTTACTGCTCCCCTGCCTTGGGGAACAATTGGGCGGGCATAGTGAGACAGGAAAGCAAGAAGAGAAACTTCTACAAATGGAGTGCGGTCGCTGCAGTCCAGCACGCCTGTGACCCGCGCCCTGGCCACTGCGGTGCTGCTTGCGGCCGGCTGTGCGTGCGAGCGAGCTAATCCCGCCGCACGGGAGCGGGCACCGCAGCGCTAATTAGCCGGGAGCACTCATTAGAGCAACTCCCGCGTTTGGTTGGTGTCCGAGCGCCCTCTCCTGGTGCGGACCGGACGTGCGGGGGCAACTTCCCGGGAAGACGGGGAAGGGGAAAGGGGAAGGGAAGCTACCTTTATCCTACTCCTTGATGTATGTAGGTAGAATCTTGTACTGCCTCTGTAGGATGTTGCTGAGCACTCAAAACTTGGCCTGGTCAAGTTTCCCAGACTCTCTCCCTCCCCACTTCCCCACCCACTAAAACTCTTTCCCCTTTTAGCTCTGTTATGTAGCGTCCAGGAGAAATATTGCATTATCTAGCATCTTTTCCATTGATGGCTTCTCTGATGGTCCATGGAGATAGGCATTAGCATAGGTTTGCCTCTTAGTTCTTGTTCGGTCTCTGTGAAGGAAGAATCATTTCAAACTATCATCTCTTCCAAACACCCAATTCTAATAGTCTGTGTTGCTGCACAGAGGCTCCAGATCAATTAATCTGAGGAATTTAATGCAGGTTGCGTATTGGTATATATGGAAGATTGTTCAAGAGCAGCTTTATAACTGATTATGTGTATCTCACTGTTTGGATACCATGACCAATTGCTCAAGAGCAGCTTTATAATTGATTGTGTGTATCTCACTGTTTGGATACCATGACCACCATTAGAGGACACATAACTTACAACAGCACAGTAGCTAAATTAATAATCTTGCAATAAAATAATTATCTTGCAGAACGGTCTGCGTTTAATGATTTTCATTCATTTAAAATAACTTCTGCTACATTCAATGAGCTTTAATCCAACGGAGATGTTTTTTTCTCCCTTCAAACTGTTCCACAAGGAATTTTTCAGCCTCTTGTAAGGGATGAATTCCAGTAAAATAGGAACTGCATGAACAACCACAGTCATTTGACACAGGGACCAGGAAGGACTGAGAACATGAGTAAAAAGGAACAACTTCTACATAGCTGTGAAAAAGTACCTGGATTGCCAGAAAAGGGAATTGTTCTTGGATACAGATTGATGTCACGTGTGCAGGAGGTTCAAGGAAGCTGGTTTGAATGAGGCAGAAACATTCTTCAGAGCCAGAAAAGCTCTCAGACTGAATGTTTAACATACTGTCTGCTGCAATCTGTAGTCTGCCCTCGACTTCATTTCTCTCACCCAAAGATCCAGGGAGAAGTCAGTAATTGTGTAAGGCTGGAGATGCCATGTGGTATGCAAGGGAGTGGGGAAAAAAAGCAAACCTTTGGCTTAGAGGCCACAGAGTTGACATAGACTGAGGTTGTGGGCCAGCCACAATTGTCTTGGGACTGCTGTTCTCTTCTGCTGGCACGTCATCTGCCTGCAACAATGTGCTGACTGAGCCTGCTTGTCTGTTGTAGTGCTTATCCTACCACTCCTTTGCCCTGTAGAGCATTTCTGTATTTCAGCTGCAGATCATAGCAACTAGTCTCTTGTTCTGTCCCTCTTTACAAAAGACAGGACCTGAAGCAGGAAATTTCTTGTGAGCACAGATACCACCCTAGGGTGGGGGAATAGGCTCCTCAGATTTGTTTTTGCTTTTACCAACCTGTGAATCTCTTTTGTTTTCATGAAGCTCATGTCAGCACTTTGAACTTTAGATGTGGTATAATAGCACAGAAGAATGTCACAGAGACAGCCCTCCTCTCTCAAGGACTGGACTACACAACATGGGTTGCGGTGCTGTGGGTAGTACCCCACATACCCTTGTAGCCTGCAGAAGGTAGGAGTCGTATGCATTCCTAGAAAAGGCCATAAGGAGAAGTTAGAGATAATCATGTTTTATTCAGCAAGCTCTCTGCAAACAGGAATTTCAGAAGAAGCATCCTTAGAGAAGTGTTCCAAAGTGTTTGTGGAACTTGCAAGTGCAGCCAGCAACAAAGATGCCTGTGGGTAAAATGTGTATCAAAAGAAAAATAAAAATAATAGCTTAGGAGAGTTAAAGCTTTGGCTCGCTTTTCTCTGCTTCCTCAGGAAAGGATATAAACTAGCAGCAAAATGTTCTCAGCATCAGCAAAAATTCTAGTGCTGTCAAAAAGATCTGAGATGTGTTAAACTTCTACAGATGCGAATTGAAGTCGTATCAGATGTGATTGCTGAAGGAACTGTGTGCCCTGAAATTTCATAAGAAGTCATGCCCAGCAGCTCTTTGAATGCCCATTGGGACACAAGGTTCTACTTACAGTCTGAAATGCAGGGGGGTCTTAAGCATTCTTCTTTCAGAAGTAATTTTCTTGCCGTTGTAGGGAATATGGACAGTTGTATTGACAGCATGGGATGAAGAAGTTTAATAGTGCATGTGGCCCCTTGAAGGACCTGTGGGAATAGCTGGTGCCGCTGTATAACAAAACAGTACCCAAATACTGGAAATTAGCTGAGAGCTACGATTCCCAGCTGACAGCCCAAAAGGAACAGACAAGACTAGAGGCACCTCTTTTGGAGGGATAGACTTTCAGAAGGGTCGAGGGACTAAGTGGCTGTTGCTAAGTGAAAGAGTTTTTATTCCCCCCTAGATTAATTTTAAAGGGCATTTCTGTCCAGCTTGCTCAAAAAAATGTTTATCGCACAGCTATGGCTTTTGTTATCCTTGGCTAACAGAAAGCAAAACCAACTTCAAGTGTATATTCAAAAAGAAAATTGTGCTTAACATACATTTTCCCTCATTATCTCTCTGCTGTTTCTCTGACCTGCTTTGGAGGAGGATTATCTGGAGGTGACCTTAGATAACGTTGTTGGTTTTTAAATAGTTGACCTCCCTACCAGGTGTAGCCAGGGGGTTTCAGTGGTGCTTTTTGTGGAGATTTCTGTGCTGTATGAACAGGACTGCAATCACTAAACTTACTTTACTCAGATCAAGATACAGAAAGTAGATGGCAACAACTTCAAGTCATTAATGCAATGTTTGACGTATAACTTTTTTTCTGTTTCACTGTCACAGATGTTGCTTATTGCAACACTTGAGTCTGAGTTTTCATCAAAACGTTGCTTGTAAGAGGAACAGATTTTACCTGGAAAATCCAAAAAAAGAACTACATCACAACAGATAATCCCATTTCTCCTGGCATTTTCCTACTTCCACTCAGAATTAATTCCAGAGCATTCCAGCAGAGAATTTAAATCAAAACTTTTTGAAATAAATTAAAATGATGGTTCAGATCTCAGCATTTCTTTTTGAGTGGTAAAGACATGAAAGGAACTTACTTATATGAGCTGTTTTCTCCATTATTAGTAAAACTTAGTCTCCTGATAGTTGCTACCACCTCTTGAGATTCAGCTGGGTGTGGGAAACAGGTATGTGTAGGAGAATGCAAATGTGTCCGTGACACTCTTCTCACACCCTCTTACCTATTAGAGCTTCTTACAGAGCTGCTATTACCTGTTTTATAGTAGCAAGTCTAGGTTTCAGCAAACTCAGTGTTGTATTATGCTTCTGCTTAAATAAGAATGAACTCCTTCCTATCTGCTCCATTGTACTTTACTGTCCTCATTATATATGATACCCTCAAACTGCAGTGAGAGACCAGTTTCACCCCTTGCTTTGCACTGCTCTCTAGCTGGGATGCCACAAGTAGCCCACACTGGCACCTGGGACTGCCATGCCCATGTCTGTGGCTGAAAGCCTAACCCTGTCGTGATGTTTATTTCTGACTTGAGACATGTTTGGTCTTTTCTCAGGTGGATAGTCTGGCTTGGCACTGTGGCTGTGGCCATCAAGCTGGGGAATAGTTTCCTATGTGACATTCCTCACAGATTTTTTTTTCCTTTGCTTTTTAACACAACTGTAAATATGCTATTGTGCTTATGTATTTATGACCTCCTGAGCAGCAATGTCCATATTCATACATTCAGTGTTATCAACAGTCCTGTTCAGGGGTGCACTCCAAAGATCCAGTTGGAACCAGTAACACATCTTTACTGGCCTTTTGTGCTGTGTTTAAGGGAGTGAGTTTGCTGCAGCCTTTCTCACCCATCTCATTGCCCCATTAATGTTTTGAGCAACTGATACACCTCATTGGGTGTTCACTCAGTAACTTGAACTGCTGATATTCTTCACCTCGCACATCATGATTTGATATGCATAAGCATTGACACTGCATAATTGTTTATTAGTTTTGGCTTGTCTTTGAATTTTAGAGTAGGAATCATTCTAAGAAATAGGTTTTTAGGTCAAATTCTCTCTTGCTTTTCCCATAGTCTGTCATTTCATGAACTTGAATCATGTTTTTTTTCATTTGTGTTCTTTGGAACTATCATGTCATTTATCTAAGCATATATCCCAGGCCATAATAAAACTTGTCTTGCCCTTTGCTAACTTTTTTCAATACCTATAATACTGTGTTTTTCTTAAACTGCTGAAAACATTATATTTCTCCCTCTGACACTTCAGGGTTGTGTTCCTTCTTTTCTTTCTCAAATGCCAAGATTGTGGCAAATGCCCTTTGTTTACTCTGTCCTCATAAAACAGTGGATTTTAATTAGTGCAAAGCTAAAGGGGAGAAATATATCTCTGTGATAATTTTCTTGCTCTGTGGAATGAAAAGGAATGTGTTTTATTTTTAGCTGGTGTAGATCTGTTTAGTGACGTGAAGCACAGTAATTCTGAAGTTGAATTGTTTTCCGTATCTGTGTTGCATTTGCAGCTCAGGGAAAAAAAAATTCATAAAATATATTTTTCAATTGGAAAGTCATTAATTTATATAAGTAAAGTATTATGCTGCTTCAATTAATCTTGAAACAACTTGCCAAAATTCTCTATATCAATACAGATATGGTATTTGCATTCCATTTAGGAGCAAAAGGTGGCTACAGTGTTGTTGAGAGATGTTGGAATAAATAAATCACTGCCTTTTCTGCCATAAGTATCTGTTCCTTTGATAGATGCATAAATAACAAGGTGGATTTTAAAATATTTTAAAATAAATTAACAGAATTCTTGGTGGCTGAATTGTTTGTCTGTAAGTGTCCCTTAATGCAATACAATTAATTACTTTTACAAGAATATCTTCAGTACGGTGCAGAACATTCTTCTGTAGCTTACCATGGTTAAAGTCACTGTGAGAATTACAGTCACATTAGTGAGAATTACAATCATTCTCAAAGTGGTACATTTGCTTCAGCTTTTCTCCTCATCATAGCAGATGCTGCAGGGCAGAGAGTACCAGCCATTGACTTGAGAGCACTTGAAGCATGGCTTGCATGAGTGACCTCATTCACATGATCCCAGGATGTGAGCACAGACCAGGGAACGGCAGACTGGGCAATTGTCACTGTGGGAGGAGGTACCCCAGCAGCGATTGTTGAGGCTGGAGTCAACATACTCCCATTAGGAATGAGATGTGGGCATCATAAAGAGCATGCTGAAGCAAGAAGATGCCTGAACTAGTAAAAAAAAATGCTGTTGTACATCAACTCTTTCTGCTTGGTTTTGACTCCTGGGTAGTTGATGGGTATTCAACCAGCATATGTTTCTCTATAATACAGAAAAATACTCTGTGTCTTTCAATATGATCTAACTAAAAACTCTTTTGTAAGCTAAATCATCAGCCATTATAAATCCATCACTTTATTCCTCAGGGATCTCTGATACTGATTTTGAGGATGCTTAGGGGAGGATTAATACTGACTTAACTCAGCAGACTTTATTTAAATACCTTATGATTTTTGTGAGTGTACAAAATTCTTTCTTGAAGAAAGTGCATGTATGAGTTTTTTAAATGTGTCTGCAGCAGATCAGTCAGAGTAGATGAATGATCTGGTTGACACTGGGTGTGGCACATATGTGGTTTTGCTCCTCTTCAGTAATATGCACAAGTACTGCTGTGCTATGTAAGAAGAAGTTATGAATCTGCAAATATTTTTGGTGTTGGGCTTCATCCATATTATCAGGATGAATTTTTATAGAAGTGCTTAGCCAGTGGAATTTCTTTTGGCAGATGGATCATTAGAATTATTGATTTGCATCTCTTTGTAAGACTTTTTTTTCCATATCACATAGATCTGAGGGTTGTTCTGGTTAGCCTCACTGTACGTGATCCACAGCAAGAATCTTTAACTAATTTCAAAGCTGAGCGAGTATTTATCCCAACATCAGAGATACAGCTGTATTTCTGACCTAGAGGATCATTGTTTCATTAGGCCTGGTTAACTCCAGCATTATTCCAGTTTTGCTCTGTGTGGATTTATATCAGTGTACAACTTCAGTAATGTAATAAATTAAAACAATTGCGACAAACCCTGATTCAGCTAAAGTCAATAGCAGCAGTACTGCTGACCTCATGTAGCAGAGTGGCCTGTTTGAAAGTAGTTGTAATGTCCCTGTATCTCAACTTCCTTGTGGCTTTTTATGAGTGAAAGTGAAAAAGAGCCAGAATTTTTGTTTGTTTGTTTTAGCTTTCTGTATGCTCTCTGCAGCATGCTATTGTACTGCTTTTGCAAAACACAGTATATATCTGTTATAGTGTCCAGTTCAAAGGATGCAGCTCTGCTGCCGTTGTCTATTTAGTTATTGCTTGCTCTGCATTCAGTAGGCCTACAAAGAGATCTGATTTACAGCCTTACTCTTACCCAACCAAGTGCCATTCTTGTAGCTTTAACTGCTTCGTGTATCCTTAAGAATGGTTTTAATTTGATTTTTAAAACATAATTGATCAAATAACGGAAAGTTTACTGTCCATATGCTTGACCCTTATTTAATAAATATGAGCTTTTCCTGCTCTGAAAACCAATTGTTCTTCCTATCTGCTTTTTTGTACTTTAAAGTCTTTTTTTGATAGTGTAACCTGCACTGTCCCATTTGATAGTGGGGATTTAATACCATTTACCTCAGTGAAGCTCTGACAGTTTTACCAGCTGAGGATTTGGCCCTGATCTCTGCTGCCTTAATTCACACAGGCTCCCTTCCAGCATCTCTGGTCAAGGTTAAATCAGCTTTTCACAGCAGTGAATCAACATCATTGATTCATTCTATATTCTGCACATGAGCCTTGATATTATTCCTGTCAGTTTCAAGATGTCTGTGTCAAGTCCCAAGCAGCTATCTAAACATTGAATATCTCCTTGTAATGGAGTTACATGGTTCCCTTAAAATCATGTTTTGAATTCCAAGTTTTTAAAGCAGTCACATGAATCAGCCATACCACAGTGCCCATGGTGACAAATGAAAAAAAGGTGTCAGATATGTGACATAGTTCTTAAGATTACTTTGCTGCTTACATGGTCTTTATAATTTTCTTGTGTGAAAGTGCTGTGTATGTACCAGGAGAAGTGCCATCACATGAGAAAATGTCGTTACATACATGAGAGGAGCCTTCAGTGTGAGGAAGGGTATATAAACTGTCACATAAAATCCTGTTTTCCTGCTCTAGTTTCTTCCAACTGTAGTGAACTTTTACTAGATTGATAACTCCACCCTTACCGGAGTGAAATATCTGCCCCCCTCAAAAGAGTCAGTAGTGCTGTACCTCATAGAAGGTACATAATAATTATTTAAGGGATAAGCACTCAGCTTAAATGTATTCTGTCTGGCTTCTGGAAACCTGCAGCTTATGCTGGGTACTCTTATTAACTTACTTTGAACTTCTTGTCACTGATTAATTAGCATAAAAATTCTGTTCTAGTATCATGGTACCTATATTTACAGTGTTCACACCATGTCATATATATCATCTTCAAAAGCATCCACTGAACATGGGAAAGTCAGATAACTCCAGCTGTTGTTATTGCTTTTAACCCAGTAAGATTTTGGTAATTATTCTGTTGTCTCTTACATTGTAATAGTGCAGTGCAATGCACTATCTTGATTTTATTGTAACTAATACAGAGTCCATAATCTAGCAAAAGAAAGTTGGGATCTGATATATAAAAGAGTAAGAGACAAGTGGAGAAAGAATGCTACAAATTTTTGAGATTTTTGTATTCTTTGGCAATGGTGGTTGTAGATCTGTTCTACTCAGACTAACCCTGCATGAAAATGAGATTGTCCTCATGCATACCTTAGCTTGTCTTGAAAAGGATGTCCATCTGACTCCCATTGGTAGATCCATGATAGGAAAATATTTGGATATGCTGCTAAACTAGTTTTGCAGCCACAGCCTGGACCAAGATCTGGACTTACTTTCCAGTTTCCCATATGAGAAACTCTATAGTATGTGAAAAATAGAGCAGACACCTGCTTCCGTACAAATTACGTGAAAATTCTGCTGGGTTATGTGAAAAACAAAATGTTCAGTACTCCATCCTGGACCGATCTAGAGGTTGTGCTTTTGTGTCCTGTTGCACAGTGCGAATGATAATCCAGCCACACCATTTTCAAATGCTGTTTCATTTTCCACCTGCCTTAAATCTATTTTGCTGCACACCAGCATCTCAGCAAACATCAATTCACAATGCCAGTTTCCTGCCATAACCATCAAACCACACATGAAGGATTCTTCCCAGTACATGGTGTTTTCATTTGGCCTTCAAAATACAGCCCTATTGCTGGATCATTTTTAGACAAAATCTCTCAAGTCACTAAGAGACAAAGAGAAATTTGTAATGAAGAAAACTATACTTTCCATTCTTGATCTTATGGACATATCAGGAGTATATTATTCCTATGCAGAGCAGCAAGGGAATGACATTTTCTTTGCTGTTGCAAATGGAGAGTTCATTACACTGGAAAGGCAGGAGGGAAAAACCTCAGATAAGTCTCTTTTTAGACATCTTTATCTTACAGTTTAGGTTTTCTTCTTCCTTTGAAAACCTGTTATTTTTACCTTGCCAAACTTTTCAGACTAACTACAGTGGTTCCAAAATGTTGTGTTTGTACATCTGCATAGCACCTGGTCCTTGAAGGGGGAAGCTATGGTGTGTGACCTGCAGCTTTCCCTGGTTACAGGTTTCAGGCAGGAGGGTGGGTAGTTCTGTGAGGCTGAGGCAGTGTAGCTGATCCTGAAAGAACCAAATCAGCAGCAGGAAAGATTTTGTATGCCCAGCACGGAGCTGGGCAATTGCTGTCCCAGCAATGTATATGGGGTACCTCATAGTTGAAATATTTTGCTCTAACAGTATTTTTTTTCTCTTTGTCTTAATAACAATTTTCTGCCTGCAGCTGTTTGCACTGCAGAATGCCTATGCTAATGCAACTTAATCTGAAACAACCAGTAAAAATCTGAATAATGAAAATGGTTGGAGCTTCTGGAAGGAAAATTAGTTTTAAGATAATTTCATATGTTCAACGTGTTTGCTTCTTGATGTTTTATTTCCATATTAAACCTTTCATTTTTCCATTTTGCTCTGCAACAGAACACGGGGCAAATTTGTTCTGTGAATCTGAATATCCTCAGTTCGTGAGTTCCTGAACTTTAGTTGCTAGGAGTATCACAGTCTAAGCCAAACTGAAATGCAGCCCATTTCTGCAGTGGTCAGAATAAAGCCCTTGATCTCAAACTGAAAATGTTTGATATCTGAGAACCAAACCCTGGCCCAAGATTCACAGCTTTAGCCCATCTCTCATAGTGACACTAACATTCTGCTTTTACCCAGAGGGTGCTACCAAGAAACCGCTTGTAATGTCATTAATCCCAAGATATGTTTGTAATTGTAACAAAAGCTCAGGGTTGCTGGAGCTAAATAGAAGATATCACATGGAATATTCTGTGAGACTTCATGGTTTTGCTAGACTCATCTCTAAGGCTCAGCTCCTCACCTCTGCTCCTAGCAGAGGCTGCACATCTGGTTTCTGGCAGAGAAGGGACATGCTACACTAGCTTGCTGCTGAATGAAGAAAGTGGTTAACTTCATCTGTGTCTGCACTGCCATGTCTGTACTGTGTGCTTGCTGTTGAACTGGACAGCTATCATGGAAAGGCCACTGATCTTCTTCCCGTGTTCTTTAGCTGTAGTCACATGTGGCCAAGCTAAACCCCTGCAGTGCAACTGTTTTTTCCTATTTACACGTGTTACTAAGAAACATCAGCTAAGGATATGTTATTACAAGTTTGTGAATGACCCCATTCTTGGCACAGGGCCAAGCCAAACATTTTAGTTCATTTGGAAAAGCAAAATGTGATAGAGTCAGTAGTTATGATTGACAAGCAGAGGTGGAGTGCTACTATGAAACAGAGAGACGGGAAATGCCAATAATAGAAATTAATAAGCATAGTCATTAATTCCATCAGTGGGATTATAAAACAGAAATGTCATTCTGTCTTAAGAGCAGTTTAGCCAGGAAAGGGCACAGGAGACAAACTGTGAAAAAAAGACTGATTCATTGATCAAGGCACCTTGGTATGATAAAGATGTAAACATTGAGATGTTTTTAAAGCTTGTTTTTGTTAGATTCATTAAGCTTCAAGTCTGTAATAAAAAAAAAAAAAAACAAAACAAAAAGAACAAACAAACAAAAAAAAAAAACCAAAAAAAACCAAACAAAAAAAAAAACAAACCAAAAAATATAATTTAAAGAGCAATGAAACAGACAAAGAGGGGTAAAAAATGATGGGATGGTCTTATGAAACAGACAAAGAAGAATTTAAAAAACATTTCATTGTCTCTAAGCGCAACACAGATTGCTTTCTTTTTATCACAGCAGTACTATTTTAAGCACTTTCGTACTCTTCTCCTGTTTACATATACCAGAAGGAATATGTTGCTTTCTCTTTGACAGTCTTGTTAGAACATATGAACCACTAATAACATTCTAGTAACAAAATTACCCTGTTTCTGTGGTTGTTTTCTGAAGAGGGACAGTAATTCAGAAATTATTCTTTTCTCTTCTTTGTCCTAGTTATTTCATTGTGGACTCTAAATGCTGGCAATAGGACACACTGCACTGGAGTAGAGTTTAGAGGCGATGTCATTGGCGCACCCACTTGCACCATTCTGCTTGAGAGTTTGTCAGTGTTTCAATTGCAAACTGCTCCTTGCACAGATTTATAACTAGGTCATAAAAGTTCCCTCCCAGCTAAAATTTGCACTTCTTTTAAGTTTTATGACACAAGCACAAAATAGAAGTAGAATTTTTTCATCATAAGGCATAAAGATTTACATACTTAAATCCCATTCTTGTTTGGGAGAGTTACGCATCTGACTCTATCTGCAGGCATCAGCATAGGGTTCTAGAGGCAAATCAACACCTGGTTTTCCCTAACCTCAGTGAATCCCACAGAACAAAGCCAATTAACACCAGCCAATCTGGCTCATAGCCAGTGTTCTTCATTTGCTGGCTGTGGCCAAATTGTTTTTGTCAGCCCTTTGATCAATATAATTTCAGTATGCTTTCTGAACTATTGGTGTAGGAGAGGAAGACTCCATTTCAATGTACATTATCAAGCTGGAGTCAGAACGAAACAGAACGGACATTAGATAATAAAATACACTTTTTTCCTTCTATCAGAACTAACAGCCTGAATCCAAGCTAATTGAAGCTAATGATGTCTGTTGGGTCATTGTCTGTTGTCAAAAACTATAGAAAGCAACATCTGGAAAAACGTCCACAGTATCCACAGCCTCATTTCACAGGAGGAGCCCCACTGTTATGCCAGGTACAAGGTTTATTACAAAGTCTGAAAAAATGACCATTTATTTGTTTAGGACTTATATTTCATGTCAAATATAAGAATTGAGGCACTGTTTTCCTGTCTGTTACTATTTGTGCACAAGAACTATGCTTCAGTTCATGAACACTATTCACCAGCTTTGCATGGAGCTGGCTGCAAGAGAAGCATAAGGGCTGTTGTATCAAAGGTTCACTTCCTTCCTGAAGCTTTAACAGATCTATCAGAGTTTTATGTATCTTTCCCTAGAGCACTGACTTTTCTTCCACAGTTCTTCCTGTGGAAGGACTGTGGAAGAACAGTGGATTCTTGGAAGATCATCCCATTAAAAGACAGATCTTCAGGTAGTTGTGATGAAAGCTGTGGGCTAGACAAATAAAGAAAGGACAGTGCAGTTGAAATGGTGCCAAATCCATCCTAAGTGCAGGCTTTTTTTCAAAAACACCACAAAAATACTTAGGCTGTCATTTCACATTAAACTTTTTCTAATACTGTTGCTATTTTACCAATCCAGTTTTCAGGGATTTAGTTCTCATTTGTAGACACAGCCATACTGTATTTCCTTATCCAATAACTAGGACCATGTGAAATACTCTGTCAAATCCCAAACCACCAAGCACTGTCTTGGTTTCAGCTTTCATTATGACCTCGAAATTCAGACCAGCATGGTCTTTTGGGAAAATGGTTTGTTAAGGTTCACAAACCTTGCAAACAGACTTTGGGCCTATTTTGATTAACTCTACTTCTAATGGTTGGAGGCATGTTTGAAAACCAGGTTGAAGATGGCTCCTCGTGATGCATTTCCCAGGTCTTTTGGCTAAGCCAACCAGACAAACTGAGCCCCCACTTAGCCACTGCTTCTGAACAAAATTTGCAGTGAGGTCTGGCACTCTTTACCTCTCAGGTGGTTAACCTATGTTGGAAGGCAGCATTGAAAGGGTCATTTCAAATTATTATGAAACCTGCCTTATTCTCAGTGCAGGCATGGAACTAGCTAATCAGAGCTGCATGGATATGGTGTTCAGGCTTCTTGGTCTTCATCCAAAGGTATGCAGTGCTCAAGGTTTTAAGTTACTCAGTTAGTTATACATTCAGAAAAGAATGACATTTTTAACTCCTAAATAATGTAATTAGAAAAGAAAGCCCCCCTTCACCCTCAGTTTTAACTCCCTGAAGCAACTCCCACCACTCCAACAGGGGTGTGTAATCATGACAGAGACATTCAACTTTTGGGTTTTTGTCTTTCCTGGTGTTATATTCCTGAAAGACTGTTTTATCATCAGATGAAAGCATTGGAATTCAAATACTGCCCTGTGGCTTACATTAGTGATAGTAATAGTCTGCTCCAAAATTACCCACCCAACATGCCTTTGAATTTGTTTGATTGAGTTGACCCGCCAAGGGCTCAGACATGGCTAATCTTTTTTCTGTGGCAGATTGTCTTCATTAGGACATAGCAGGATTCTGCAGAAGCAGCATTCTACTGGAATAGTGTCATTTCATAATATGCAGAGCCTATGGAGAGTCGGTTTATTACCTCACACTAAAATCAATATTGGGTTTTTTGTGGTTTGTGTTTTTTTGTTTTTTTCCCTATGCATGCTAGCTTCAAAGCTGGGGTTCCCCATATGAACTCCTGCTAAAAGAGATGCCAAAATAGGCATATTGTATATAAAGGGAAACCTTGTGTTTGGGAGAGGGACTAAATCAAGTATAGGTTGTGGCAGTGTTGAAGCTAATTGTGGATAGCAAGTATGAATGAGGCTGAGTAATGCTGCAGTCTGTCACATCTCACCCTAGCTAGTGTGACAGCACTTGCAAGGCACCCCATGTAAAAATAAAACATTTCTTAAAAAGTGTTAGAAACTGGTGTGAGATGACCTATTTGATTTGAAACATGGAGTTATCAAATAAAACAGCCATTTGTCAGATCAGGTGTATCCATGGAACAGCAGTCACTTCAAGGAGTGCTGTGGGTTTGTAAAATGTCCATTTAAAATATTTCTCCCCTTTCTCATGCAATACCTTCATTTCTCTCTATATTTAGATGTTCAACTTTCCATTCTTGATGTTCTGTTTATTTCACTGTATTCACATGAGAGAAGTAAAAAAAAAAAATCTCCTGTGTGGCTAAGAGGCTGAGCTATTTCCATCTCAGTGAATAGGGGGAGAAAGAAAGGAGAGATGCATTTAAAGGGAAGTAGAGGATTTCATGCACATTTATCTAACACCAAGTATCACAACATTATCTGAAGATTGGGACATATACTGGGCATAAAAGAAAAACCTCTAAAATTGATTCAAAGAAATATTTTGATCTTGGATGTGTAAATTGATCTGTTCTAATCACTGCCACAAGGTGTTCTTGAAATTAAGAAGAAAATCTCAAAGTATCTGGGGAAAGAGACAATGCTTCAGGCAGAAGAATGATGAGGAGACTGCAAGAACCAACAGGAGAAAGAAGGAAAGTGATAGTGGATGAGAAAATGCATGAACCTACTGCTGGCTGGAAAATGAAAATAGAATTAGAATATACCTGGGCAGGGGGAGGGAGAGAGGGAGGGAGCAGTGTGCTGAAGAGGAGTGTAGATCATGAAACAGAGAAAACCAGAACTAGCTGGCTGGGTAAAGATTTAAGGGCAAACAGTCAATTACAAGGTAAGTACAAAGACTGTATATGTCCTATGTGTTGGAACAGGGGAAAGGGAGACAAAGAAGGGTAGGTAGTATGGGGCAGCTACCACAGAGCAGCAAAAAGGAATAGATGAATTTAAATTGTAAACCTACAATTTAAAATGGGAGTTGAGGTTTTCTGTACAGTAAGACTAGGACTGGGAGAAGAAAAAGGACTGTGCACAAGCACCCAGAGGACTCAGACTTGTTAGGCAAGGAGAGAGATGTGCTGAGAGCAGTGACTGGAAAGGTTTCATGAGAAAGATGAAATTTGGATCCTGAGGCAGAGATTTGGATCCCTGAGGGAAGAGATTAATGAAGGCAAAGCTGTGTCAGAGAAGGTGAGACAGGAGGGGTTATGCTGACATGGCATAGACAAATAGCTGAGGAACATGAAATAGTACATGTGATATTTAGGTCTGCTCCCAGTTTCTCTGCTGTCAGCAAAAGTCTGTTTAAATGCTAGCAGAGTGTGTGTCATCCTACTTCAGTGTTGCCAGTAAAGAGGTCAACAACCTATTGCTATAAACTACTCCATTAAATTAAATTACCTAGACCTGTGTGGAAAATTCATACAGTTGACAGTGCAGTGCTTACAAGTAATTTCATGATGGAACTTCTGTTTTTTCACTTTTCTTTCAAAAAAACATAAAATTAAGCAAGAAAGAATTAAATGTATTGATAGTACTATTAAAGTTTAATTTAAGCATCTGGAATTTTTTTTAATTTCCAAAGCACTCTGAACTTTGCCATCATGATTGTTTCCCTGCCCATTCCCATAAATTTGCTCTCTAATACCATCTTTAATTGCAAGCACATTGGGGATTTTTTTGTTATGCTGGGTATTTTTTCTCCACAGGCCATTTACACTCTGACCTGGTTTGGGTGTGAATCAGGAATGAGTACTGGGGCCAAGATAATGTCTTTAGTACTCTTTCTTCATTTGTTACAGAAACCTGTGAGATGTACAGTGATGTAAGGTGGCTGTAGGAAGAAAAAGAACAAGTCATACGGCTGTGCTAATTGAATACTGGCTCACAAAGTTGGATTCTCTCCCTTTCCCGTTACCATTCCGTCCTTGTGCTTTGCCAGGCATCACACTTTTCCACAGGTGGTCACTAATTGTGTTTTCCTCATTTCTGGGGTCCTGACAGGAGACTCTAGGGTCTGGTTTGCAAAAGTGCTGAGCATTCACAGCTGCAACTGAAGTTAGTGGTACTTGTATTTTTACACATAAAGGACTATGTAACATTATATACTCTGAAATATCCATATGACAAATCTTAAGTGAACTGGTTAGTGAAGTCAACTGGCATGAAAAATACAGGGATTTAAATGTGGGGGAAGTTTGGAATTTTTCAAGTCAAAAGTAAAAAACTTTCTGTAATTTGGATCCCAACAAAGTGGGTGGAAAAGACTTACCTAGAGGGCCCCAGCTCCAACTGAATGAATAACCATCTCGAAAGGGATATTAAGACTAAGCAGGGAGCTTACAAGGGATGGAAAAAAGAATCAACCAGCAAAGAAAGCTATGTCTTCAATGTCAGAAGGTATACAGAGAAAGTGAGAACTGCCAGGAATCAGAGTTGAACCTTGAAAAGAAAATTAAGGCAAACAGCAAGAAGTTCTTTGGCTATAGAAATAAAAAGAGAATAAGAGAAGAAAGGAGATGAAAATGGAATGCTTTGTAAACTAAGGATATGGCAGGGATTTGATTCTCAAAGTATAACCAAAAAAAAGTGAGTAAGTACCTCAGTTTTCAAATATGGGTGATGATGGACAGGTTGACCAGCAGGAAGGAGGACCTGGAGAAACTAAAATGATGTGAAGCAAAATTCAAAATCCTTGCTACAATCAAGTGAGGAAAGTGGATAATGTCCATTTTTGAATGCTGGCACATAAAATTACAGGTCACAGGCAAAGTAATTCAATCAATCTATAAAAAGAAAAGTACCCGGTAACTAACAAGAGTGAATTACACAGTGCTATAAAATTATATTTAATATTTCTAGTAAAATAAAAGTTTAGTGCTACTGAAAGGAAGGAAATCTGATTTGGAGAATTTATATGCCTTCTAGACTAACCTCCCCCATATGCAGCATTTTAGTCTATATTTTAAAGATATGGACAATTAGAAATTGTGTGGGAAAGAACTAAATTGCATCCAGGTGTATCATGGCAGGATAACCTTATATCTGTGTTTGATATTTTTGTATTGTATTGTATTTTACTGAAAATTTCTCCTCCATTATGTATGGATTAAGAAAAAAACAGGCAGGGTTTAACAAGGCGATAAAGGGGTACACAGAAATGGCTGGTGAGGGACTGCTGGCAAGAGAACACCCATAAGTCTTTGCAAAGATTATTCTGTTCCTTAGTTATTTGAATATTTTCATTAATGATGCTGGCTCAGAATTAATTGTATGCTAATAAAATCTGCTCTTGACTTGATGGAAAGCACTGTCAAAAAAAAAAAGGAAAGATCCAAATATTTTATGCAAAGAATCATATGACACTCAGGACTGGACTGTTTGTGAGATCATGCGCCTAAGGAGCTAAAGCCAGAAATTTCTGCTCTAGGCTGAGAACTCATCAATTTCCCTATGCATGAGGAGGAAAAAGGCCTGGGGATTTGGGTTTCATGGTGACAACAAATTTTCATGTCATTTGAAGGAGCCCAGGAAGAAACAAATTAAACCCTTTAACTATGTCAAAGATAACTTCAGTAAAATGGAGAAGAATTAAAACTATTTTACAAGTCATGGGTGAGATCCAAGACGAGTATACCATGTACAATTCTGGCTCTGTATCCTGTAAAGAGGGATGATTTTAAACTGGAACATTTATCTGTCTTGTGGGAGAAAATAAAAACAGGTTTGCCTGCTTTTTCTAGTAGAAAAAAGAGTCTGTGGCAGGAAATTGTTAATCTCTATAAATACATGTGAAGAGGTGGAGCTGGTTTGAAGGTATGGGGGCAGTGCAAAATGAGAGCAGACAATACTGGATTTCAAGGAAGTGTTGTCTAAGCTATAGAAAATTAAGGATGAAAGAATTCACTGATAAATACATGTATGCATTAGCCTAGGAACTGAGATGAGCTTTTTGAGCACCAGAAGTCTACTCAAAAGCTCTTGGCAGAAGAGAGAAGAGCATAAAGGCTGTCCCACAGCTGCAGCTAGCATCCCTCCAGTGCATACTGACTCTCCTGTTGCTTTCTCTCCCTCTGACCGGCAGCAGCCTGGATTTCTCCTTCCAAGCTCCATGCGGGTTGCTACATGTTCCCTTTTAAATACGTTTGTTGTTGCCATGTTCTTTGTGCCAGTACTTGCTGATTTTCTGAGGCCAGACATTACAAGCACATAAGTCACAGAAGAGACAAGGAATCTTGTCTTGCCAGCCCATTACAGCGTCATAAGTCTCACAGATGTTCCAATATATTGGTTTTGAAATGGAACTCCCACTATGTGGTTGAATTATTGCTTCTAGTGAAGGACCTGCTTCCATCCTATCTGACCTCCATTTATTGTTGTGGTGTTTTGATGGTTGTTTGCATGTACTGGCATATCTTATTTCCAGTGATGTCTAAAGCTCTGCATTTTCAAATACTGGGCTTGCTTTTATCCCGTAGCAATATTCTTGTTTTTCTCTACCTCTTGCATTTTGCCCACAAAAATGGGCTGGTTAAGCTTGAAGGTATCCCTAACTCAGTATTTAATTTCTGAGGATGGTCAAGGCCAGATGTCTGAAGAAGGCTGTGGGAAGAGGGAAAAGTAGTGAGACTTCCTCAAAGTACTCTTCAGGCTCCAGGAATTTGTGGCTCGGGTAATTCCTGAGCCAGAGATGGGGCCTTTGTTTTTAATAGCTCTGATGGATTTTTCTTCTGTGAACTCGTTCACGAATTTTTATATGCAAGTTAACTTGTGGTATCCCACAACATCCTGTGGCAAGGGGTTAGCTGGCTTTACTGTGAGTTAAGCAAGTTAAAAGCTACCTTTTTATTTGTTTGAAAAATGCTTCCTGCTTTTCATTTGATGCCCTCTGGCTTGTATACTAGAAGTAGTGTGTAGTTGTTTCCTATTTACCATGCTTATACCACTTGTGATTTTACAAACATCTATGATACTGTCTCCTAGGCTGAAGGGTCTTACTGTATTTAATCATTCCTTACATGGAAGCCAGTCCACAACTTCTGTCAGCCTGCTCTGTATGTTTACTGGATTTACTGTTTGGGCATAGTGGACAGTAGTTCCTCCTGTGGCAATTTGTACTGGGATTTCATATCCAGCTAGTATTGAAAGGTGAACTTCAATTCCAAGGAGCTCATTCAGATGGTGTTTTGGTTTTGAGCCTTTAATGTGGCTCTGTCCAGTGCTTAGAGCAATTCTCTGAGATGGCAGCTTTGCAGACTTCTTCAAGGTGTGTAACATTGTCCCTGTCCCTCCTGTACTAATTTCTGCCACTCCTTTGTCATTGTCAGTATGCATACAGCCTCTCTTGTCTTCTGCAGACTCTTTCACGCCATCTTGAGTGGCCGCATCTCAAGAATAGCTCTAAAAAGTAAGTATATTCTGCTGTACAACTTCAAATTTCAGCTGATCAGAGGCTGTCCAGTTTACCTTTCCCTCAACTTCCTAACCTGGCTGCTTGCCAGCTCCTAAGATCACTTCCTGCCTATTTCTCTGTATTTTTATTCCCAAAGCCATCGAGTGTCTCTTCCTCACTGTCTCCTGCCCTTGTATTCCCTACCTATGCTAAATCTTCTGGCATAGCCATCATAGCTATTCCCCAAAGCAGCCTTCTTTGAGATGAGTATCTTGGAAAACATTACAAAAGAGGAAATTTAGACCTAACCATGCTGTCAACCCAAGAGCCAGAGCTTATCCCCACAGCCTCACTCAGCTTGCCATTGTGCAGGGAAAAGCAGGCATGGGAAGCAGCCATCTGGTATCTGCATGCACAAGATAGACCTTCAGCCTACCCACAACCTTTGGTCCTATCAGCTTCTTATCCCCATGCCACCACTGGATCAAACTGAATGCCCTCATTTCAAGTGCCTGTCATAGAAGGAGAAATAGCTTTCAGGAAGTAAGAAAAACTGCAAGAAAATGAAAGAAAAATTTAAATTGCCTCTTTCCCTCCTTTCTTTGCAGTTGTCCTGAAGGCATACAGGTGAGATACTCCCATCTCAAAGCTGCTGCCTTCTCTGCCTCACAGAACGAGGCATTTCAGGATATTCTTACTATTTTTCCAGGTCCATTTGGGACCTAGTATCTTTGTATGTTAATTGTCTAAGGCAGAGCTTGGAGGAAGCAAGAGCCAGAAAACCAAAGGGCCATGCTTGTAAATCACTGGATATCCCCTTTCACCTCCTGGTGTAGGCTTGGCTTTTATCTCTCTCTTTCTCAGGTCTGACCAGTATCTCTCAGAGATCAGGAGATGTCTGGCTTCCTCTTGTCTGCATTCAGATACATTAAACTTTTGGTACTTCCTTGGGAACTGGCTGTGACTGTTATCATGTAATTCACTAAATATCCTGTTCTTGTTACCTTTGGCTACTGCAACAAGACTGTGGTGAACTATACACTTGGTGCTCCTCAGTCTCTCTAGTTAGTGACAGGTTTAGTTCTTGTCAGAAAACTTGGGTAGCTACATTTGAGCCAATGAAATTGAGACTAATGATAAATGCCAAACGTGATGGCAAATAGTCAGATGATGGGCAGTATGTTCAGCAGCTCAAGCCAACACTGACATTAAGGACGCTGAGCCCTTTTGCCCAAAGCAGTTTTGGTAGTTACCCCGTACCTTAGTGGGGTAGTGGAAATCTTTTCAGGATTCTTCTGTGTATCAGCCTTACACTTTCATTTGAAGGCTTTCTATTGATTACTAGATCACTTGTTTATTTTTTACTGGGTTTTGGCTGTAATGGGTAATGTCATTCATAGAACTACTGTTAGTGACTTTGTCATGGCTAGTTTTTGAGCTGCACAGGGAGAGTAATTTCTGGCTTCAGCAGGTCTTGTGTCTTCTGGAAATGTGGCTTTCTATGCTGGAGAATAGTGAACAAGGTGATTATTCTTGTTCTTGTCTCAAACTGAGAAAAAAAGCCTGATTTAGTTCCATGATTTGTGCTGACCTGCTGTTAGTGGGTTGGCCTGTCGGTGACATTTGCATTCTAAAATGTTCCTGTTTATATGGCCGTATTTTTTTTCTTCCTGGTTATTTGCACTGAATAAGAATTAGTGAAGTGGTAAATTAATTGTCTTGTATTACTTACTTAACAGTGTTGTATTTCCGATGGACTGGAAGTAAGTCTGATAAGTTTGTTAACCTAATACATTCATAAAAACCTTTTTTGATGATAGGTTAAATAAATGTAAAAGAGACTTTAACTTATCATTTGCTTGCTACCAGTCCTAATCTTCGCTGAGGCCAAAATTGGCATCTGTGCGAACCGTTCATTACATTATTCCCATGGCCTACTCATGCCTAACTGCCCTAAACCACAAATCATTTGCTCATTCTTGTTCAGGCCATCAGTCTAGCCCTCTGGGCTTTGCAGAATCCAGCAATAAATCTAGCTCTGATGACCCAGATCTTCTGAACCCTAACCTTAAAATTAGAGTTAATAGTCCATAGACCCCTAAAAGTAAGAGAATTATTCGCAAGCCATTTGTCTCTGTTAGTCTAGCTGCTAGTCTTACAGCTAGTCCTACAGGTCATGCAGTATCCAACAATAAAACTACCTCTTAAGTTCTCGCTGCCCCAAAAGTAATCTGAACCCTAACTTTTAATATAACCCAAAACTCGAGTCCTGAATTAACAAAGTCTCTTTAGTCTGTTGTACAATTAAGAGATATCATTGGTTAGAGTTGAGGTAGGTGGCATCAGAAAGTGAAAAATAATTACTTACAATTACCTGCCATAAATTTCCATGCTAGCCCGTGGACATCAAGTCTGAATGAGTAAGGATAATTTCTGATGTTATTAAGGTTAGAAGCACAACTGAAACTAGCTGGCAGGAATGCTTAGTCTTGTGGCTGTGCTAAGTTGGTAGGTTACAGTGAGGCATAGATCTGTGTATAGAAAATGAGGAACTGATGAATTAGCTTTTCAACGGAATCATTTCCTCTTCAATGAGGCAAAGAAAAGATCTGGAGCAGGAATCATCCAGGACTGGAAAGAAAGAAAAGATGTAGAGTCAGGCTGGGCAGATGCTGCCATATTCTTTAGATCTGAAAGTACTGGCCTGAAAAATAGAATCTGAAATACCTAATATTTACGTTAATCTTATTCTAGTACCTACATAGGAACAATCCTCTTCAGCCTTGCAATGTACAGAAAAACAGTTTGTCTTCAAAACCCTAGACCTAACCTACACTATTTCCAAGTGTCCACAAATACTGAACTACATGCTCCTGCTAAGCTTCCACCATCTTTCGTCTGGAGTACTTGCAAAATAATAATAAAAAGACTCTCTCATAGTGTCTCCTGCTTGGAAACTTTCCCTATTCCAAATGCTACTGTTGTCTTAGGTGTTAGTATAGAGGCCAAGAACAGGTAAAGACTCTTCTGGTACTTTCTCTAGTATTTTGTCTTTGAGCATGGCAAATCTTTTATCCTGTAATAGGATCTGCTAGATAACAGCAACCTAAAATACTCATCCATGCTACTCTCAATGCTAAATCTAACCCAGCAGTTTCCATATGCTGGCAAGGAGAAAGGATGCCTTCTCATTTGAGTTTGAACATAAATTGTCCTGAAATGCTAGAAATCAGTTACTCTTACAAATAACTGCAGAAAGTGAGGAAATCTGTGGCTAAACTTTACAGAGAAATTCTACTTGCCCAGAATCAACAGAATGCTTTGCTATCTGTCAGGTTCAATATTGAACAAATGAAAAAATGTAAGTTCCAGAATATTAAAATTTTTTCACCTTATATAACATGAAGATATATACCATTCTCCGTACAGAGGAGGTTAAAGCTTCATGTGCTGGAAGGCTTGCAGGCAGACATCTGGCACTGAGGAGGCAGTGGAAGCTCTTCAGCTATGCTCGGTTCTCGTTATCACTCTTTATATCCCTTCCAGTTTGAAGAACAGCCACCAAGGAAGGGACTGTCAAGAAAGTACACTGAATATTTTTCCACTCAGATTAGATCTTGCACCTTGAAAGCTGGGAACTAAGACAATTAAGGAAAGGTGCATGCAGTCTTGGTTTTTCTGGAGGAAAAGCCTGTGGGTTTGGGATGTTTTGAGATTTTCTTTACTGAGGAGGAGCACAACTCCAGGGAGATCTTGCCAAAAATGAACTTGTGTATCAGTGACACTCTGATCAAGCAAATCAGCTGACTTCAGCTGGCAGCAGAGGAATGGGCACTTCATGGTCTGCCGCAGTGGTGGCCTTGGGTAATCATGGATGACACTGCAGGTGCAGCCTTGTTCTCAGTCCACAGGAAGCCTGATTTTAATTTAATCACACATACTATGCTGGGAACAGCTCCAGAGAAAAACAGATATTTTATCTATTATGTGTGCTTAAAAAAGCATGCCATCTTCTGTATCCTCTTCGGTACTGACTCCCATTTTGTCCACTATTGTTTAACTTGTTCATCAATGACTTGGATGAAGGAGCAGCAAATTCAGTGATGACACAGAACTGGGACAAGTGGCTGATACCACAGAGGACTGTGCTGACATTCTTCAAGACCTGGACAGGCGGGAGAGCTGGTCAGAGAAACCTAATGAAATTCAGCAAAGGATGATGTAGGGCCCTGCACCTGGGGGAGAATAATCGCCTACGCCAGTACAGGCTGGGGGCCAAATTTCTGGAAAGCAGCTCTGTGAGGAAGGATCTGTGGGTCCTGGTGTCCATGAGCCAGCAGTGCCCTTGTGGCCAAGAAGGCCAATGGTGTCTGGGGTGCATTAAGAAGAGCATTGCCGTTGGTTGAAGGAAGTGATCCTGCCCCTCTACTCAGCTCTGGTGAGACCACATCTGGAGTGCTGTGTCCAGTTCTGGGCTCCTCAGGACAAGAGAGACAAGGAGCTCCTGGAGTGAATCCATCAGAGGAGTATGAATATTAAGGGACTGGAGCATCTCTCTTACAAGGAAAGGCTGAGGGAGCTGGACCTGCTCTGTCTCAAGAAAAGATGACTGAAAGGGAACCTTATCATTGTCCATCAGTACTGAAGTGGAGGTGTCAAGAGGATGGATTCAGGGTCTTCTTGGAAGTGCCAAGCAACGAGGTAAGAGTCAATGGGAAGAAACTGATGCACAGGGAGTTCCACCTGAACATGAGGGGAAACTTCTTTACTGTGCAGTGACCATGCACTGGAACAGATTGCCCAGAGAGGTGGTAGAGTCCTCTGTATTGGAGATATTCAAGAACCATCTGGACACAATCCTGTGCTATGTGCTCTAGGATGATGACTCTGCTTGAGCAGGAGGTTTGGACCAGATGACCTGCTGTGGTCCCTTCCAACTTTACCCTGTGATTCTGTGATGAATGTGATTCTTGTCTTGAGCTTCAGGCCTCTCCTTTTGGGTGGGGTTTAGGCAGTGAAAACAGCCACTAAGAGGGTAAGATGTTGCATGAAGTTAGTCGGGGGAAAGATGTTAGGACAAATTTCTTATGCCTCATCAGATGGGACTAGATTAAAACAGACTAGGACTAAACAATCTGCAACTCATGTGAGCCATAAAATTAATCATAAACTATTTGACCTGGAGGCTACTTACCTCATGTTGGTCCTGTTGCCTAGTTCCCAGAAGAAAATCCCTAAAGTTCTAGACTTCCTCTTCCCCACCTTACTTCTGCTCCAAAAGACAGGTTATTGAAGTGCTGAAATTACTCATTACTTATTTTTTTCCTGCTATCTGTGTCCTTCATCTTACTTATTATGATTTTCAGAGAAGGAGCATAAAACTATTTAGAGACTTTGTTCCCTTCAGCTTTAACCTTGAAAGGGAGGTTTACCTCCTTGCAGAAAGAAAACATATAATTTTTGGCAAATGAACACATGACTCTGGCACAACTTGTAAGATTCTAGAGTAGTATTTTCACTTCTTTTCTGAAAGAAATTTTATCAATATACCTAAACATATGTCCTGAAACAGAAATCAAAAACCATTAGAGAAAAAGGGAATTAGTTGTGAACTAATTTTTCCTGCTAACTATATCACTCCATCTTTATCATAGCAAGACTTGCAAGACTGAGAAATGAACGTCAATGTATATTTCTTCTTGTCTTGTCCTACAAATCCTAAGCAGCTGAAAGAGATGCTGACAACTCAAAAGAAGTTATTTGAAAATCCAAGGTTTTATATTAAGAACTAGCTCTATTGGTTTTCTTTTCTTTAAGAGCATTCCTAACTTTAGTATTCATGCTGAGCTCTGTCAGAGGCTAGGCAGAAAAACTCAATCACACATCCTTTCTCCACAGTAACGACTGCTTTCTTTATCCTTCTTTACCAGCACCTGCAAGATTGAGGCTAGTGTTTCATTCTAGTTTTCCTTATACTAAATTGCAACCCTTGAGCTAACCCAAACCCTAGTCTGAAGGCAGTAATCCAAGACAGTTTACAATGCAAGCATATTATATTTTACACGGCAAACTCCCATTTTTAAGCTGTATCCTTCACATATTTTTTTGAAAATCCAAGATTCAAGAAGGAAAGCAGATCCTTGGTTCCTAATCCTAACTCTTGCCAGAAACACACTGGCTATGCTGCTACTCTGTTTCTTGTTGTCCCTAGGCATCCCCACAAGTTCTTGGGCAAAGCAGCAGGAGAGCAGATGGGAGAAGGAGGTAAGGTTTACTAAAGCACCCATAGGCACATGTCTAGCTAAGCAGAAGTACCTGCCAGGGCTGATTTTTACAGGGACAAACATATAACTGGCTGCTGCAGCTGCTCCTTGAGCATACAGTAGGGAGTAAAGATGTCCTTCCTAGCTAGTTCCTAGTTTGATCTGTTGTCATGGGAGACCATTTTTTCAGGCAGTAACAAATTAATTCCTTTTCCAGGACACACCATCTTATTCTTGTTATTGTCCTTTGCTGTAAGATGCCTGAACACACCTCTATTTCCCCTGTTCCCTGGCAGCAGGAAGTGCTGCAATAGCACATTGTCCTCTTACTCCAGAGTAGACTCAACCTAACTCTTCCTTTCTTTTTGGAAAGCTGAAGAGCTCTTACCTAATTTGATACTGCATATTGGCTTGTGAATAAAAATGTAAAAGAACTGGGCCGTACAAGGTCCAGCCATAAGTAAGTTAGGCATTTCTATTCTGGAAAGGAGAAAGGATAGGGACAGTATGATAAGGATTCATAAAATCTTTAGCAGAATGGAAAGGATCAATAGTGATCATTTGTTCACTGTCTCATTCAATACAAACCTAGGGTAATCAAATGAAATCAAAAGAAGCATGTCTCAGAATGCTGAGACGGTTATTTTCAGCTCAAATAACTAAGGCATCTAATCCTTTGCAGGATGACCTGTGGATACCGTTTACATGTGCTCTCATGAGGTGAGATAATGAAAATTAAATTAATGGCTGAATATGGAGGGTGTATTATTAGGCTTTCTCTATTTTATACTCTAGACATCTCCCTATGATCATTCTCAGAGCCATGAGGACTGTTGATTTGATCTTCTAAGGCCAATTCATGTTCCTAAGTCCAAGCTCTGCATGTCTTTATCAATTGTGATCACTGATCTGAAACAGCCATAGATCCAGCCATAGCCACAAGCCACTTTTACTTGTCATATCAAATCAATTTCCTTGCCAAGCTGAGCTCACAGTCAAGGAGCAAATAAAACTGGCCAGTCCCTGCTGTCCCAGATCCTAATCCTGAGCTTAATATTTCCTTTGAACCTGGGATGCTAATTACAATTCACTTTTCTTTGAAGGATATGCAATAAAGGATAGAGCATGGCTTCTCAGACACTGTCATTTTGAAGTTTAAGCTGATACTGTAGTTGAAGCCAAAACTAAAAGGGCCTCAGAAATAGTCTTCATCTTTCACCCTTCCTTGCTCTGTTCCTGCAAGTCTTGAAGGCTGTAGCAAAAATTACACTCTTTTGCATCTCTACTTGTCACATCTCTGACACTCTCCTGAAGCTGTACTGTAGCTTTTGACCCAATAACTCCCAAACAATAGGCCTTTTGCCAGTGCTGGTGGTGCAAGATTCCAACTAGTTCTATGATTCTTGTACAATCTGGCAACAAAACTCAGCTCTTTCACAAATCCTAATGCTGTCACCAACTTTAATGCTGGTTTTCCTAGTCTTTCCTTAAATCCCACCACTTCTAATGCCCTTACAATTTCTTTATCTGCTGAAAGCTGTTCTTCCTTCTCAGCTGTCTGTATGCTGGGTAAGATTTGCTACACCCTACACTTGTATTCAGTGGCTGAGAATGTTAATTTCTGCCTTTCATATTCTTCCCACAGTATGTACATTGAACCATGATTTTCAGTCTGGCTATGTCCTGAGTCATTGGCCTCTTTATCTTGCATCTACAGGCTTGTTCTGCACACTAATGGCTGTCACTGTTCTGATTTTTCCCTTGGACAGCTCCTGTGCTGTTGACATGTGTATGCATTCCCCCAGGGTTGAAGATGATTCTCTTGATGTTTTCTCCTCCAAACTGAAGTCACATGTCTCACCAATAATGCTGTTTATGATTAGAGAATCTTTTTTGTCTCCAGAGTTACATGTGGATACCAGAACTCTCCATTGTGTAACTCACATATCTAACTTACACTCTTCTTAATTCCAGGTAAAATACTTTCCCAACCTTCAATCCAAACCCAATACCTGACCACAGTATCCTTCTGCCTAAAATCATGACAATTATTATTCCTCTACTTCCCAGAGCATGGAATATGAGAAAGAGACAAGTCTTTGCCTTATTAATCCTTACAGTCAGTTCAGTATTTTGGATCCATTTTTCCTTTGTACTGCTTTAATGATTATGCAATTCTATTTGTCTGGAAGTCCAGCTTTTCTGTGGAGTGAGTCATATTGCTTCTCTTCAGAAACACTGCCTTGTTCTCTTCTAAAACATGCACCTTTCTCCAATGTGAGCATCACTCCCCCATCACTTCTATCCTAGCTAATAAAATGGCAGAATTTCATTATCCTTTTATTAAAGAGGCTCTGTTTTAGGAGAAGCCTGTTCACAGATGCTGCAAGTCAACTCCAGCAATGACTACATAATGCAAACAGACTGGTGCCTCCTCCAGGCTTTCTTCTCTAGCTCACACTCCATCTACATTGCTGCATCATTAAATAAAGATTCAAGCAATTTACACATTTATTGGTATGATTTTCACCCTTTTCAGATTGTGTTAAGACCTCAGATAGGAGAATTTTACTTCCAAATTCCCTAATTGTTATTTGGTTTTCATGGCTATGTTCCCATGGTTAATCCAGCTCAGCAGAAGCCATTTTCAGCTATTTTTTTCAGTGGCAAGATACCCTTCTTCTGAGTTCTCTGATTCAGCCCAGGACAGTGGGAAAGGGCAGGGGGAAAAGAAAAGAAAACAAAACAGAGTGGTGGAGGGTGTATTTCTAGAATTTAGTTCTGACTCATATTTCATTTCTGCTGACATGAGATCATTGACTCAAACACCACTACACCCAATTTGTACAAATTCAAGTAAAATTCAGACTTCCAGACTCCAACATATACTCTCTGGTAAATGCATCTTTCGGTTCCTTTGAAAACATCAATACTACAGTGATGTACTTGGCCTGGTATTTTAGGGGACTATGCTCAATTCACAGATCCCTGAGCTGCATTGTGCTACAGAGAGAGGTTTGTTTCATGCAATCTCTGCAGAGTTCATGTAATGTGCCCTCCAATCACTCCTTCTTCCAAACAGCTCCAGTAATTTGGCATTACTAAGAAGAGGTGGACATATTTTGTTTCATTTCAAACCCACTCACACACTTTCGAAATGAGGAACAGAAGTCCAAAAGGATTAGATTTGTTTTCCCTTTACAGGGGGCAAAATGCCAATTTGGGCTGCTGTGAAGAGAAGGAAGTCCTGAATTAACAATGTATGAATTCCTAGCTGTGGCCAAACACTCTTCTCTCTGGCTGAGTTATGAAGAGGGATAAAATACCATATTATCAGTGGATCTCACTTCTTACAATTGCACCCTACAACTTCTGCAGAGCTCTTCAATTCTTCTCATTCTCTTGAATTCTGCTGTGGATATGGGTCTTCATTTCTGAGTGGAAGAAGTAATGGCAGCTTGTCCTCTCCATAACATGACTGTTGCTACATTCATCTGCTTTGAGGGGTCTATTTTCAGGAGTCATTAACTCCCAATGATTTCATTTTTGGGTAGTGGAGCAGAGCAAGGCCAGTGAATATAAGGGAAGTGGAGTAAAAATATTATGCCTGAGACCTGGCTACTGTTGCTGCTGCCGCTGCAGCCATTGCTGCCCAGGAATATACACTGCATGCAGTGTAAATGAAGGATATTTACTGCTGAAAGGAATATAGATGCCAAAATACTCAGCTGCAGCTCTGAGCAAAGTGTTTCTGGACAGGCCAATAGTATGAAACTTTCTTGTTAGGTCTTTGAGAAAGCAGTCTCCTTCAAAACTAGGGGCTTGGTTGCCTCAGAGCAAAGCCAGTCTGCATTTGTTTATGGTGGTGTGTACACCTTGAGTTTTGCTGTCTTATGGCACCTTGCCTTTGTGCCGTTGCTGTGGCTGAATGTCAGCAAAGTCTTCTATGACAAAGGGTGGCAAAGTCTTCTAAGTAGCACGACAAGCCTGGGTTTTGTTCATTTTCTTCTCACTGAACAGACAAAGAATAAAGCACCCACTTGCAGAACTAGACTGCTTTTTTTTCCACAGCAAATGAAGACAAGAGATTTTGGAAGGATAAAGGCCTGTTTATCTCCCCATGTGACAGTTTACATGACTTATTTTTTGCAGCTGTCCAAATTACCTCCTGAAAATGTGCATTTTTGCAATAGCCCTACACACCATATTCCCCCCTCAGTTAAGGCCACTGTCTCTTGCCACTGAGCAATGAAGCTGCAGTAACAGCAGTGAGGTTTGCAGGTGTGACCTCAAATGAAGAGAAGGGAAGCTAGGTAACAGTGGGTGAGAGCAAAGCAGCTAGCATGGTGGAACTGTCTGCTTAGACAGCTGGATATCTCTGTACAGCAGTCCCTGCTCCCAGCTGCTGCTGCTGCTGCCAGCACAACTTCTGTGCTTCTGGTCTTGTTTTTTCCCTTTTTTGCGTGGGGCTCAAAAAGGCAAGCAAGGGCTCAAATATTGTTTTTCTGATGTGCTTATAGGTAGCATCATAATTTTATGCGGATTTGTGGTACAATCACCACTGCAAACTTCTTGAGTGGAGAAGACATGACTCAGGACAGCTTTTTTCAGAAGACATCTAGATTTTGGTTTCATTTCTTTATCTCTTCTTTCTTTTTTTTTCTAAAAGAATAAAAAGACTCCTAGGTAATAAGCCAGTTGCAGAAGGTGAGACCTCAGGAAAGAAATACCAACTATCATGATGGATGCAATAAAAACTGATGCAAAATCCTTGAGGTTTTCTTGTTATTCTCCACTGTCAGTTGAGGGAAGAGCACTCTCTCTGAGCTGCTTGGGTGTGCAAGAGGCAGTGTATCAGCCTCAGTGTTATGCAAGGTACCCAGGATTTAGAGGCTGGAGATGAACACCCATATTTTTGTTCTCCTTGTCAGACCTACATGAGCATTACTGTTATTCCAACAGAAGCAGTGGAATAGGAACAGAAAAAGGAAAGTTAGGAGTTTTACAACTCTCTCCAATTTCTTTTTTTCTTTCCCTAAGCCTAGGATTTTATAAA
Source organism: Lanius collurio (assembly GCA_020086605.1). Lineage (NCBI taxonomy): Eukaryota > Metazoa > Chordata > Aves > Passeriformes > Laniidae > Lanius > Lanius collurio. The sequence goes on along the minus strand of JACBWW010000012.1, from coordinate 25,822,493 downwards.
TCTCTAACTCCAAAACACATTAAAAGCCTGAGCTGCTTACAAAACCCCTGGCTCCACAGGGTTTTCTTATCCTTAGTAATTATCACTTAATATTTGGCCCAGCACAGCTATCTTTCAGTCTTATAAGGATAAATGTATTTGTTTCACTGCTATCTGAGCTCTTTTTCACCATCAGACTGAAACCTATAGTTTATTATTCCTGGACAGAGGCCTACACAACTATATGTTACTTCTGTAGTTCCCTCAGTCAGTGGGAAATGTTTTAGTATTATTATCATTAAATATTTTGCCAGACACTGTGGTCTTCCAGCTTTCACATAGATAGGGAGGGAATGGATGTGTGGCTAAAGTGCAGGCTTAAGAGATGGGAGACAGGAGGGCTTTTTCCTTATCTGTGTCAAAATACTTAGAGAGAAAATTCCTCTGGTAACTAGAAAGACTAAAATGCCCTTAAGTAGCTACTTGTACTCAGTCTTTTGAAACCATCAAATTAAATGAAGCATTTTTTGACCACAGGTGCATTTGGCAGTAAGATTCAGGCTTAATAATCTATGCAATACTTCTTTTCATCATCTTTTTTGGTAAGTGTAGTACAGTACAGGCTTAGTTCATATTTTTAAAGGAGAAATAAAAGGATTCTCATTGCAAAGTTGATTATTTCAATGGGTTTTGTACCTTCTCAACAGTTGGGTTTTTTTGTTGTTGTTGTTTCTACATATTTAATCTAAAGGTTTAAACTGGAGCTGTAAATAATGGAGTTTAAATGCATAAGAGCTAATACCAATTTAATAATGCTCCAAAAATATCAAGCAACTAATAAATTTTAAGGTCACATCTTGCACTGTCCCATGCTTCTGTGTCAGAGTGGAAATGATGTGTTAGTTGTTTTAATAACTTTGAAGCCTTTAATTGATGGAACTTTCACTATTTTTATTAAATTAATATTATGTAGCACAGGGTGTTAGTCTGAGAGGGCAATGTCAGAGCTGAGTAAGGCACAATAATATGGCAAAGTATATTTGCAGTACGAAATACACTAATTTTGGACTTCTGAATTGTCCTGTGCCAACTGCTCTCCTAATTTGTCATTCCACAGCAAGGACCTAGAAGTTTGTAATATTGTTTATGAGAGTTCCCTTAGACCTTACCTGAAAACTATGTGGGCCAGTCATCTCGTCTGTGCTGGTGTGTCTATAGTTTCACCAGGTATTCTCTGCTGCTCAAAAGGCAAAGCTTAAAGGCAAGCACCAGTGTTGTTGTATGGGAAAAAGAGCAAGAGGAAACATTAGCCAAGACCTGACTCCATAGAGAATCAGGGATCCCCAGTTCCCACAGCAGTGGTCTTACTGTGAAAGGAGGAGGGTTGAACCCACACCCTCAGAGATTCACATCCCAAAGTTTCTGTTGGACTGACTTTCAGTCCCCTGACCTCAGCCAGAGTTGCTCAACTTGGAAAATCTGGCCCCCTTAGGTACAACTGGAGCATATTGATTTCAGGGCTGAACTTGAGGAAATTCCAGTCTACTGTATCACCCATCCACCTGCACTTTGGGAGACGTAACTGGACCAGGAAAGAAATAGGGCTCATAGTTTGGCAGAAAGACTTAATGCAGGTGGATGTAGAAGAGCCGTATTGCCAAATGCAATAGGATGCTGATCCTTTTCATCCTCCCCAAGAGCTGCCTGCTTTTCCCCCAGCAGCAGAGGCCATAAGGACCAGGAACTCTCTCAGTGGCAAGCAAGTTAATAGTTCTCCTAATGGCCCACATGCGCTACATGCATCAAATGAAATGAGTATGAAAATGGTTCATTAGCTTCCTGCGTTCCAAGGTCAGGTTTTTCAAAGGAACTCAGGTACATAAAGTTGCAGGTGGACAGCTAGTAATGTTTACAAAAGCACTCGTGCCAGATTCCCATGGATTTCTGTATAGATTATACCCATGAAGACAGAGTATGTTTAGGCATCCAAGTCCTTTGAGAGGTGAAGTATTTTGCATTTATTGCAGTGTCCTGCAGGGTGCATAAGGATTATTACTACAGAGCAGCTTGTGTGCTGTCAGTCCAACATACTGGCTTGTTCTGCAGTGACTTGTTCATCTTCCCATACTCAGTGGTATAAAATCTGTTGCATACATCCCACGTATCTACCATCCAGGGAACCATTCTTATTTGTGTTCTGGGAGCCTTCTCTTGAATTCACTTTTCCTATTAAGAAGTGAAAAGTGCAGTGGGGGGGGGAAGGTGGGAGGTGGAGAGAGAGACAGGCATCAGTGTCCAGCACACAGCACATTACCAGCTACCCTGCCAATTAATGTGCCAGGATTCCCTCGCTCGCACATGTTATGTTGTTTTGATGTAACTAAATGACAGTTGCATTCAGCTGCTTCTTTCTATGGAAAAACATCTTCAAAAGAACAGATGAGCATGACCCCATTACTCATTTTGTTTCCCATTACTTTAATTGTATATATATAGAATATATCATCTATCATGGAAAATTGCTTTCGTCTCTGTAACATCAGCAGGACACCATTATAGCAAACAGTAGTGCATCTGCTGATGCATTTTTTGTTATCTCCATTTTTTTTTCCATTCCATATTCACAAATTTCAAACCTGTGCTACTAGAGCTATACTTTTAAACCCATTGATTTCGCTGGGAACAGCAGGTGCTCAGTGACAAAGCAGTTCTGGCCATTTTTGTTTAGGTGTCTAAATATGCCTTCACTAGCTTAGACATTTGGACTCAATGTTTTTGCTCTGGGAACATTAATCTTGCATCTCAAGTGTACACTTAATTCCAGTTTACTTCCTCTGTCTCAGTCTGTTAAAAATTTGGTTCCATGTTTTTATTAATACCATTCAGCAGAGGGTTTTTTCTTTGTTTCACCACACTGTCAACCCGCTGCTTGTTCATTGGTAACCCCAGAATGATCTACAAGTAATGTCCCATGTATGCATACAATTTTTATTGTTAGAAGATGAATGTAACCCTTATGTTGAGGCCAATACTTATAATTTCTTTGCATGCCAGGTTTGTGTGATTAACACTGAGCCTAATTTACTCTGTGAGTGGCTCTGCTTAATCCCGTGACTGTCTGTGTGCAGTGCATGCATATCATCCCAAATGCCTTGGTACACATGTTAACAATGGGAAAAATACTTGGTGGAAGAATGTAACTTTCAAACTCAGCTGCTGCAGTTGGCACAGGCTGTTCCTCCCTTCATCCGCAATTTGTCTTACTTGATCTTGTGACTGCCTGTGGAAATGTCCCAAATTATTTTTCTTGCATTTTTCACCTGCAGGACTTTGAATTAGAGACAGGAAAAGCACTTCAGCAGTATTGAAATAAATGTTTTTCTAAGTGTATACTTTACTTTTTTTTCATACCGATTTTTTCAAAGCATTGGTTTAAAGACAAAAATACTCTAGTTGGGAATGAGACAGGTAGGAAACCGCAAAGTTCCACATGCTGAGTTCTTTTTGATCATATTTTTAGGGGAGTAAAGACAGTTTGCTTCCTTTTTTTATGAGTTGTCAGTTTACTCTCCAAAAGTGAGTGGAAGTCTTTCTGAGAGCCACAGAGATACTGGGATATCTGCCAGGGTCAAGGACATTTGAGACAAAGTTCAGTACCTGGTCTTCCTGCCTTTTTCTCTTCCACTCAGTAGTATCACCACACCCCAAGGGCTGAATGCCACTTGTGAATTCAAAGTCAAGAAGCATACTCGGGCCTGAGCCCACAAATCACTTTTACCCACTCTTCACAGTACCAACAGTTTCTTCTCAAATCCCATTTGTAAGAGAACCAGCCCAGCAACAAGACCTTGCAAGACAGTACTTTAGAATCATCTCAAATTTCTCTGTGTGTGTGTGTGTGAAGGCCATTTTTTGTGATAGTAAAATTTTATATACATATATATATATATGTATGTATTTAGGTATATAAAGCGCTTAAATCCCAGAAAACCCTAGGCAAAACAGAGCCCAGGTTAGAGACAGAGCATTTCCAGAAGCACTGAGCCCTGTCTTGCAGCTCCCATTCCATTGTGTCCAGTTCCAGAGGGACCATCTATAACAGTGCATGTGTAAATTCTTACAGTGTTTTGAATCACCCCTATATTGTACTTTTGAGAAAATTAATTGAGATTCTCAAAAAGTATTTTGTAGTGTGTTTGGTAAGTATTAATTATCAGGGAGTTTATTAAAGAATAAATCTGGTTTTGACAAGGAACTAACCAGAATCATAAGTAAAAAAACTGAATAGGTAATTTATTTTAAATGTATAAGCACTCACATGTATTGTGTTCAGAAAACTTTGAATCTTTTTACAAGAGATGTACAAGTTCCTAAGTTCCTGCAACTTTCAGTGGGAATTAGGCTTGTTAGATTTTCATCACAAAAAACCCAAAGAAAACCCAACAAAGATTCATCCTTCTAAGTCACTTGTGGTTCTTTGCAAACATTTACATTCCATTCAGCTCAGTCCTTATTTTAAGCACAAAAGCTGATATTTTCACCCGAAAACAGGTGTTCTGTTCTCTTGCTGGTCTCTTCCTTGCTTGATAGAACTGGGTTCCTCTTCTGTTTTTGAGTCACAACAGAATAGCTTTACAGTGACCAATAAACTATTTTTTTTTTAAACAGACTAACACACAACTCTTGTAAATTCACCACAAGCTATAGATAAGAAAGCAGGAGCTTACATTAGAGCAAATGTAAAAACATGCATTTAGTGTTTGCTTGTATTTAAGCCATTTACACATCTATGCTTCATTACTGTGTGCAAACTAGGGGAATAATAAAATGTGCTGAAAGCTGTGGAAATAGAATTGAAAGAATCCTTTCAGATTTATTAGGAAAAAGCCCTACTACTTTTCCTAATGTTTCCATCCCTGGATCTAGAAAGTCTGCCAGGTCAGTCCTCTGTTGGAGTCAGTGGGAGTTTGCCACTAATTTCAATGGAAATAGGTTTTGGTTCTTTTACTGTAAATCCCCTCTTAAAAGAATCCTACTGATCAGTAATGATGCATTCAGAAGTAGAGCTGTTTGAAAAAGCCCTTTTCTGTATTTAGCACTGCTTAAAATTTATTATTTAAAAATTCATATAATGAATTAGCTCAGGAAATACAATTGAAAAGTTGCCTTTTTTCCTTTAAACCAGCCTCTTCCTCTCTTTACCCAGCTCCTCCTAAAAAAAAAATAGTGAAGTATACAATAATGTCAGTAATTATGTGTTATGTGATTTTTACTGCTTTGCAATTTATTACAAATGTTTTTGTGGGTGGTACGAAGTATTTGAACAGGTTTTAAAACTAGTTAGAAATTTATTAAATATTTGTGATTGTTATTACAGGTTGTGTTTTATGATCTAAGGTTGATTTATACGCACAAAAACCAAAAGGCAATGCAATGTAACTCTTTCCGCATTCTTCTTCAGTAATGCTCTATATGCACAGTGACCCTTGCCAAGCTAAAGGGGCTGCTGAAGAGAAAAAGTGACCATTACTGAAACAGAAACAAAAAACAGAATATTCTGCATATCCTCTTGCTTCCACTAATATAGGAAAGATTTCTAGATAGTATTTGCAAAGAGCTTTTTTCAAACTTTAAGAAACTTAAACTTCAGATGTTGAATTAGGTACGTTTTGCTAAACTAAATGTTGAAGACCACTTGAAATGCATATGTAGAAATACTTTCCAAAGGAGAAGTAAAATAATTGCTGTTATGATGTATGTATGATTAAAAATCTATATGATTGATTCAAGGAGAGGCATAAGGCACATCATGTATAACAGCTAGACCATAACTTTGCCCAGATTATTTCATGATGCACACATTTTAGACAGTACAGTAATGAGTAACAGCCCAAAAAAGGACACAGGGATGTATTTGCCCAGCAGATGTCCTGTTATTTAGCTGACTATCTCAAAAGTGCTGGTAGAACTTCCATATCCTATCCCATTTCAAATACAGATCATAACATCAACCGCACCGTGCAAGGATTCCCTATGCATCTTCTCTCCTCATTTGTTTTATTTTCCCTGTTGGTCACCCGTCAGAAATGGTTTCCATCCTGACTGGTTTGAGAACAGATAATAATGAACAGCAACTAACCACAGAAAATCTTAAATCCGAACAGGATGTTTTCAGATAAATAAGAAACATGCTTCTGCCTGGGAAAAAAAGAGAAAAAAAAAGAAAAAAGAAAAGGAAATTGAAATGCAATGGCTGTTTGTATAAGTAGAGGCTTTCCCTTCTTCCCCCCTAACCACTAGAAAACTATAGATTGCTGATAAATTTAGAATTGGATATTTTTTCCACCTTTATGATGGGATATCTTGAGGGAAAAGAGCATGGCTGTTGCAAGGACTGAGGTAGCTTCACATTTTCTCCACAAGCCTGGCATATCAGAGTTTAGAGACAAGTATTTTGCTGGCCCAGAAACTGGGCAGTAATTTGTCTTTAACTGTCAGAGGTAGTGGTGGTTGGGAAATGAGTCATATCTCCCTCTGCTTCTGTTGTTGAAGCAGAGGGACTGCCAAACTAATGACCTGCAAAACTGTCCAGGTTTCTCAAATGGTAAGGTCACACAGGAAAAAAAAGCATGGCTTGTGCTTTGTTTGGGCCATCTCTCTGTACTTGCCTTGCAGCCAGCAGGAATAGGTTTCTGCTTCATTTCAGCCTTCAAAACCCATGGGATTTTTTTTCTTACGTCCTTGAAGGCAAGACAAAAAGATTGGTATTCCTGAACATAGAAAGAAGTTGTCCAAGTAACCCTCCAGACTGACAGCAGAGGGGAAAAATCCTGAAAAGACATATATTCAAATCCATGGTGGGCTGCTGAAGAATAGTCTACATTTTGATCCAAGTTCATTCTGGCCTTGAAAGCAAATCCTGTCTAAATCAAGCAATGATCCACATGGACATTTTCTCTTCAGCTCTTTCCCCCCACCATACTGTGACTGTCAGCATACTCCCAAACCTTGTCTAAATTAAAACATGGCACTGCACATACAGCTCTCCCCTAAATAGCAGATGAAAGAAATGTTGTATAGCTCAAGCCACCTTTGGAAAGCATAAAAGCATTATACTGATGTAAAAAGAAGTTTCATGCTGAATGACAGTAAAGGTTTTTATTTACTCATTGGCTGTTGGAGATTTTGATTGAAAATTTCTGTAAACTCTTAATCTTTGGCCTGAGTTTTACGTCTCTGTTGAATCCATTAACACACTAGGTTGTAGCAAAGAGGCACATCATTCCTTCTTTAGGCACTTTTCTCCTATTTATATCAATGGAAATTAGATAATTCACACATCTGGTTCTTCGTCTAACTTTTCCAACTGTGTCCTTGGGGTGCTGAACTTGAGACACTGAATAGGGCCTATTTTTAATGCTAAGAAAGTCACTTTCAGCATTCTAGGTACTGTTACAGTAAGTAAAACTTGGCATTCCGGAGTGGAGGCACCTAAAGTCCCAAATTACTTTTAATCTATTTTATACCTTGATTTTCTTTAATGTAAGGCAGGCAAAGCAATATACATCTTCTCTAGCTATATTTGTGTCTTCCATCTTTAATTTCACAGTAACACCAAGGTCGTGGGTTCAATCCCCATAGAGAATGACTTTGAGGGTTGGACTTGATGAACCTTGTTGGTCAATTCCAACTCAGAATATTCTGTGAAATCAGAATTCAATTGAACTGATAAGTATGCCTTTTCTTAACTTTGAGGAAGGTTTTTCTCCACTATTCCTTGATATTCCTTGATCCATCATAAATGTCCCCTTTCGTATTTATCATTCTCACTTTTCAAATTTGTTACTAAAAATGCACACATGCACATGTGCCAGTACATGTACATGTACATCCATAATTACTGTTTAGGTGACTGCACATAAGGGCCGTTCATTTTGCTTGATACAGTAAAAAACCTCAGTAAAATACAGTTTTTATTGTGCAGTATTCATAATGTCCATTTAAGCATCATTCTCATTTATGTAATGTGTGCATTTCAGATGTATGTTTAATTCAACGCAGCTTAAAAGGCAGGCAATTGCTTTCCTCTAAAGAATTTGTTTTTCTCTAGGTAGATGAGACACTTGCTTTTAATTTCTCATCACAGAACATTCTTTCAAGTCTCTTGATAATTTCATTGTTTTTTGCCTAGAACACTTCCAGGCAGTTAACTGGTTTCAGAAATAAATACAAAAATTCAGATGATGGCAAAACCAGCATGAAGATCCACACACTGATCTTACAAAGTAATAAGTACCCTGAGTGCAGTCCAGAAAATACATTTATCTGTAGGCATGCCCTTGTAGTATTTGTAACCCATGACTGAAACTTTCAGTACAGCCAAATCAAAGTGAGATCTTCCTTCCAGCTCTGTAATGCTGGGGCTCTGCCCTGCCAGTCTTTAACCTCTGGGTCATGAGCACATTGCTGTACAGCTTGGGATCCTTGTATTCAGTGACCCCTGCTCTGTGGCACTGCACCTCATGGCAGTGCCTCACAGCAATCCTTCTTCTGGAACACTAAGTGTGTATTTGGGTCAGATAGAATGACTTCATCTTGTGTCTTCCTGGACACACACCTAAACATCCTGTAGGCAGCATGCTAGGTTGTCTCTGCCTCAGAAATATTTTTGGTGGCCTTTCTTGGCAGTACCTGTAAGAAGCCATAATGATGCAAAATTGGGGCTAAGTATACTAATCATATTCTAGGTACTGGTCTTTGTAAGGGTCTTTTTTCACACAGAAGAGTGGAGACAAAAGGGCCAAAGGCTCCTGGTAGGGACACTGCAGCAGACAGCAGCTGAACATGGGTAAGTCTTGTGTGAGAGTGAATGGAAAACAAGGATGGGCTCATCTCAGCCCTAGCATTCAGAAGAAGCCAGACTAAGGCAAACTTTGCCCTTTTTCAGAAGTCTATGATTTTCAAATCCTTTTAAGAGTACTATGTCTGTGGTTCAGACATTCTTCTGCTTTAACTTTTATCCTTGCTTGCGCATCGCATTGTCCTGGTGGGGAGGTTAAACTGGAAGTGTGGAAACGCTCCCCTGAAGCCCCAGATCAGTTTCCAAGAAGTGTGCATGAGCCTGGGGCAACACAGAGTGGACTGGCTGTCCTGCAGGGTTTCACCTCCCTGGAAAGGAGTTGTAGGAGCTCTGGGGCCCCAGGGAGTGCAAGGGGAGGGCATTTGCCTCAGAAATGTCTGGGTTTGAAGCAGGTGGGACCCCATGATTGAGCCCACTCACAGCAGACTCGTGACCTTACACAATGGGCCTGAGCCAGGTTGTGACAGATGGTGTCCCTGGATCTGAGACTGGGTCCTGGCTCTTACTGTTTTGTTAATTAATTGGTAGGAACATAAAAATTATCTTGGTAAGTTGTGTATATAGTATAAACCCTCTGATTTTGTAGGCAGTGAATGCTGTGCTGGAGTAAAATGATAAGTGTAATCAAAGTTGCTGGTAGATTCTGATGTTTTTCTCATAGCTCTTGTCAATTGATTCCCAGAAGTAAATTTGGAAGGACATTGCTAAAAGACCTATGATCTATCTGATGAGGTTTATTGGATAGGCAGGATTGATGGGATAGAGCCATTCCTGGTGCTCATACATCCCTCAGTAGAGTTTGTCTTTAGTAAGTCCTCATAGAAAACTGACTTGGTGGAGTGTCACCTGAGTGATATATCTTACAGCAGGTAAGTGTTGAAGTCTGATTTCTGAGACTATTGCCTGAAATGTTTTACTTAGTTAAGAAGTAAAGAAAAAGAGACAGAAATATCCACCCTCTGTTGACACTGGCTGGCACCTCTATGTCAGTGGGAGAAATGAGTAGATTGGGTTCCTTGCTGTGCTTTGGGATGCAGGCTGCTGCTTGGGGAAGGGCTGTGCCTATCAGATGCAAACCATAATTTTGTACATCCAGAATGGCACAGGAAATCAGAGATGGCAAGGCAAGGGTGAGCACTGGCATGAAGCCTTTTCTTGGAGGCGTACCCTCCATGCCAGCAGCTCGAGAGGAGTCAATTGTCCCAGTTAAATGCTCAGAGGAATGTCTTTCCCTTTGGTGAAATTCCAGATAACACACACACACTTTAAAAGCATTTTTCTATCCCAGCAATGCCAGTCTCAGGGCAAGAGACTCATCCTCTTTAGTCAGTTCTTTTGAGATGTGGGTGATGCCTTTGTGCCAAGATAGTAGTTCACCTCCACAGTGGCTCTTTCCAGCAGGTTTCCAGGAATGAGAACAGCTGGAGAAACTGAATGCTATGCTTCATTGGTGGGGGGAAATTCTCTGTACTGCAATATTAGTACTCACTGCCTGTTGTGGTCACCAAGCACTGTCATCAAGGAGCTTTCAAGGGGCTGGTAAGGAAGTGGGATGTACTGAAGCTCTCACGCTTGAGCTATTCAAGTCCAGAAGGGTAATGCAGGGAGTATGTTTATCATGTAAACAGTGAACCGTCTGTAAAAAGGGAAGTTTTATACAGTGATGGAGTTGTGGGAAATAAGAAACCACAAATTAATGAGAAATCCTACTGAGGTTAAAGTTATTTACTGATTAGTTTTGATTTCACTTTGTTTGGTTGGAGGGGAAAGGGGACAAGACATAGCATTGCATGATAAATCTTTTATTGGCACAGATCTGAGATTATTCATAAGCGAGAGTAACCCACATCAGTACCAATAGCTTATGCTGTACCATTCTGCCAGCTGGATGTGCCAGCTGAACAGCTGTTTCTGGCAAATTTTCTTAAACCTTACTAGAAATTGCCTTTTCTCTGTTTACCTGTAGAGGTCCAGTAGGGTTTTCTGGTATTTATTCTTCAGGGGGATTTTGGAGAAATAAATAAGTCACTAAAAATAACTCTGTAGTTATATTGTGACTAGCAGCAACCCAACTTCCCAGTCTGACTTCTTGGGACCTTCCAAGTTTAATTACCAAGCTGTGTAGAAAATCAGGAATCTCCCCATTCTATTCAGGCCATGCCTTGCCCTCAAGGTCATGCAGAAAATTACTTCTGTCCAATATCAGGATTTAATCTGACTACTCTTTTTGGCTAAGGTGATATATTTGAGGAGTGTTTCTCCAGTTTGAGGAAAGATTGAGAATGGTGGGATGGTAGAGGATAGTTTCATTTCTAGCAGCAGAGATGAGGCACAATTTTAAAGGCTGTGTACCTTTTTGTTGATGAGATTTATGACAAAATGGCAGTCTCTGATTACATAGAAATCAGAGTAATAACTTGTAGCCCAGGACAGTGACATCTGAGGTGAAGGAGAGGGTTTTTTTACTAAGATAGGGACAACGGTAGAAACTTATTTTGCAGCAGAGTTTCAACTGTTTATTAAATCTTTGCCTGCCAGAAAAGAAAAGAGAAGAAAATAAAAGAGAAGAGAAGAGAAGAGAAGAGAAGAAAAGAAAAGAAAAGAAAAGAAAAGAAAAGAAAAGAAAAGAAAAGAAAAGAAAAGAAAAGA